>BGNK01006028.1:0-29902 GCA_003297005.1 Symbiodinium sp. clade A Y106
GCAGAGTCCTCATCAATCTAATTTCCCTTTTCCCATACAACTTGCTAGAAATGCGTTCCACAAGCCCACAAGTAAGAAAAAGTTTAAACTTTTATATTCCGGGAGTTTGGCCCCCTAAGAAAAAAGCGGCACGAAGATAAAAACGAGCTACCTTGAGGGGGGGGGGAGGGGGGGGGTTTATTAATCAAAGATTCCCATTAAACCCCATGCAAGCAAGCCAGCAAGGCAGAGAGAGAGAGAGAACAACAATACGAGTGGCCATAAGCAACTTCCATTCAAGCGGAGTGCTGAATAGAGATCGTTAGGCGCAGAGTGCAGCTACACAGCATCGTTGCGCAAGTCGTGCACTATGTGGAAGCCCACCTGAAAGGTGCCCAATTTGCGCAGCCATGCCTTGGGGAGACCCAAACTATGCTATGCACCAAGCATGGCACTTTCGTGGTTGGTTTTGTGGCTTAGCTGTCAGCTCAGGTATCTCGAAACTTCATTTCGCACCTCGAATTGCGGCATCGCTGTGATTATGCTGCTGCTGCCTTAGACCTTCCGGAACAGCCAGGCCTGTACGGCAAAAACAGCATGCAAACGGATATACCTATTGGAACTGGAAGAACGAGCCCTGAACAAATAAATGATTAACTACATACAAAAGCTCCGCATGCGAAGGCCCAGGGGCAAGTCTTTAGAGTTGAGGTTCTGACCGACTTCGATGCTGATGAGGAGGCGGAGCGATTTGCATCTTGAACTTGTGCAGGAAAGTAAGCGCCGCAATGCTTCCCTTCACATCTGCGAAGAGAGGAAAGAGCCAGTGTCCGCGAGCACAACCCACAGAACAGGCAAGAGGAACAGGAACAGCTGTGGGATGCCGGGCCGCTTCTGGCCCCTTTTGGCAAGCTTTCTGGCAATTTCTGGCACATGCTGTCACCGACAGTAGTGGTAACGACTCAGGTCTGGAACGCAGGGAAGCCCAAGTAAGCAATCATTTGGCATACCTCTTCTCGATTTCCTCTCCGACACACGGCGCCTAATTCTATGCCGAAAACAAGGTGGAGCATGCCTGCAGCGCCAGCCATTAGACCGCAGATCCATGCCGTTCCCCTGACAAGCCAGACGAGCGCAACTTCTTGTATTGCAGGTAAGCGATAAACTGGGTTGGGCCTGGCAGTCTGGGGCAGCGCAAAAGGCAAAACACGCGTTGGGCCCAAGCCTCAAAGGCAGAGTGGGTCAGGAGGGGAGATCTGGTCAAGGATGAGGTTGTGACGGGGTGGGCTATGGGACGAAGGAGAGATGTGCATTGTCATCTTCTTTGCTGGTAGCTGGGTTAACTAGTCGTAACTTTGTTTTTGCTTGGTCGCGCTTCTTTCGTGCCGTTTTCAGCAGGAGGGAGGGGGTGTGGGCGAGGCAACTAATACTAAGCGCTCTACAAAGCATTTAGCTTTGATGCACGTGCGATTCCAAGGCTCAGGCTTGTTCAAGAAGGGGGAAACCCTCAGACGACTGTCGACAGTCATGTGGATCATGAAGCGGATATCTTTAATCCCCTGACCCCGCGCCTACGCCCCTACGACCCCGACTTTGGTTTCTCGAGAGATTTGTTTCTTAGGCCTATTGAGATCCAAGCCTGTCGTCTGCTCCAACAGCCCGACCCACCATCTCGACTAGACGTCCTTAGGCTCTTTGAGATGATGTCTCGTGGTGCAGGTGACGATCGTGTGGGGTCGGGTCTGCAGGGCTAGCGTCGCCAAAGAAGCAAACTCGTGAGATATCAGCCTTACAGGAAGCAGACTGATAAGGCCCGGGCAGACATTCGGAAAGAAAGAGCGAAAACATGATAAGCTGTCACCACGCCGCTGAATATATAGGCCGGTGATTAACCACAATATAATATAGCAGCATGTAGCAAGTCCGGGTATCAACCCCATTCGAGGACTCGAACAGCCCGTTTTCTTGAACAGTTAGCAATCGCTTACGGGAACATGTGGGCAACACAGCTGTGCATGGAGTCGACATCTGTGTGCTACACTGTGGATGTTGGGGAAGTGTTCTCTCCTCCACGAGAAGCTAGGATTGTAGAACCGGGCAACACTTAAGAAACCGATCACTGTGCTTGACGCGAATGAATTTCGTGACAATGGAACAGGCCTGTGTCCTTTTAACTTTAATCCACAAGCTGGAGCAAGCCAGTGTAAGGAGCACAGGCCTGCTATGGCCTGCTGCTGCTGGAGTCAGTGGCCCTCGCTTTCGAGTTAGTCGGCAGCTCGCCAGGCTTTGCAGCCATGGGATGCATTGCAGGAGCGGACCGCTTCTTTTTCAGGGCGTTGTTGGAGATATGCGTAAACAGAGGTCCTCCCTTGCGGTGCAGAGCTTGGGCAAAACCTTTGCTTGGGCGCGAGCGCTGGCTGCACTGGAGAGAGTGGTGGCACAAGTGCCTGCGGCGGGTGCTGGCTACAACATCGCGATGGATGGCTGCAGACGTTCACAGAACTGGCAGATGACGATTTGTATTTTGGAAAGGATGACAGCAAAGAGACTTGCGGATGTGGTGTCATTTAACACTGCAATATCCGCTTGTACCCCCGTGGAAGGAGCATCGATCAGCCTCTTGAGACGGATGCAAGTTGACAGGCTCCAGCCAGATGCTATAAGCTTCGCAGCTGCTGCCAGTGCATGTGAGATCCATGCTGAGTGGGAGAGAGCCGTGCATTTGATGGGACAGCCTCTGCAGCCGAACATCTTTCTTTTCACATCAGTTCTTGGCGCTTGCGGTCGCGCAAAACAGTGGCAGCGTGCACTCCACATCCTTGTCAACATGAGCAGGCACGAGGTAGAGCTATCTACTGTTGCCATCAATGCAACTCTGAGTGTTTGCGGTCAGGCCAGGCAGTGGCAAATCGCCATGGCTATGCTGCCTTTGATAAAGCAGCACAGGCTAGCACCAAGCTCTGCAAGCTTTGGAGCTGCTGTCAATGCCTGCGGCCGCGTGCGGCTGTGGCGGCAAGTCTTAGCGATCCTCGCGCTGATGCGCGGGAGTAGTTTGCGGGCTAACAGCTGGATTTTGCATGGAGCAGCTTGGGCTTGTAACCGTGCCCGGCATTGGGAACATGCCGCCCAGCTCCAGACAGCACCACTGGTGGATTGGCAGGTAGCTATGGACCTTTTTGCAAGGAGGACGTTTTGCAATGATGCTTTGCGTGCATTGTGCAGGCTGGGTAAGCCGAGCCTGTGCCTAAGGCTGCTAGGCAATGCAGAGAAGTCTCGCTTTCCGGTCCACGCACCCAACTCACCCAACCTCATCTCTCTGGTGGCTGGACTGGAGGCCTCCCGCCTTTCGGCTTCAAATCCAATTCCCTTGGCAGTGCCGGTGGCTCGTTCACTTCGCACGGTGCTGAATCAGAGGAGGAGCACCTGGGTCTTTGTGGATGATGCAATGGACTACGGTGGCAATGCTGTGTCAGCCATCGATTTTCTACATTCCATTCGCCCCTGCTTGCCTTTCTTGCAGATTTTTCATGGCAGCTTGTTCCGAGCCGTGCTTTCGGATCTTTCCGCATCACGAGACGCCAGGCGTTCCCTGCATCATGAGCGCATCCTCGAGCGACAGTTCTCCTTGGGTTCCTATTTCACATCGCCTGCACTGGGGCAGTTGGGCTTGGTCTTCTGCAGAAAACCTTCCGCGAGCACGTTGCCAAGTTGTGTTTTGATTCTGGTTTGTGACAAACTAAGCAAGACAACGTGACAGCTCGTCTTTGTTTCGTAGGCCATGCTGCGCCGCGCTCTTGAAGAGTCAGCACGAGAAGCTGGCGAAGACTGCTACGAGGCGGCTTTTGCAGCTGCGTGCTGTGGGGCTAATTGGGGCTACACATTTCCAAACCTCACAGTTTTTGGGTGGAGCCATGCACCCAACAGTAGGCCCTTACGCCTAACGTCTCGAAAGTTTTGCTTTGACTTTGACTTGCGGGGTATGCCGAGTCGGAAGTGCAGGAATAGTACGTTTGCTTCCGAACTTGTCCTTGTACTTTCTGCCTTTTGCGTTTTGCACTTCGTAAGAAGATGTAAGAAGCACAGGCTGAGCTGCAGCGCATCCTAGAGGACCTGCACAGCACATGTGGCAACAGCCGAATGTTTGCTAAACGGCTTGGCAGGTTGTATTCAGAAGTGCATCATCAGCTAGCTTTGCCCTGCGACGTGCCCTGACCGTTCTGCTCTGAAGGAGTCTGCCCGCGAAATGACTTCAAACGTGCTTCCTGCTGCAAGGCCCCAAGACATCCCAAGACCAAGCGATGCTCCGGGGCAATGACGGTGGTTTACGTGCAAGTCTTGCGTCGACGCACTGGAAACTGGGACCAGGCTGACCCTATACTTGCACATTGAACCAAGGAAAATCTCTTGCGTCCGTGACTGCATCTCATACTGAATCTGGGCCGCTCTGCTGCGTAGGCTCAGCACCGCAACGTCAAGTTTCCAAGTTTGCTTTCACGGCATCGACAGATATCGACAGTAGGGACGTAGGGGGCGGGGATGCCATGTCTAGAAATGAGGCGTACATAAGTTTGCGGTGACCTGACGCCTGCCCAAACAATATAGCAGAGTTAAGACATACCCGATGTACAATGGCAAACATGAACCCAACAAAAGCTCAAGATAAGCCCGAGATAAAGGCGAAGTAAGTTCAATTATTCAAATTTGGGGCTTGATGTTTACTGGTTGTTTCGCATTGTTCATGACCTCCTTTGCCTCCAGAACCGCATACGTAGCCATGGCATCCCCCCCCTCGCATCCCCCTCAGACCCCATGGTGCTGCAATGACACATGCCAAGAGGGACCAAGCTGAGGTTGCAGGAACCGAACGGGACTTGCCTGGCTTGGTCTTTTGTGAACTTATGGCGAGGGTTGCGAAGAACCGCTGTACAGTGATGCCTTCTGCCTTCTGCGCAAGATTTGGAAATCCAACATTCGGGAGCTCTTAGAGTGAGCGCGCAAGACGTCCCAAAACGAGACAGCAGAGCAAAGTGATTACAGACACCGAAAGTGCTATCCTAAAATGCTTCAAGGAATAATGAGGTGTGTGCGTGTTTGCGTGTGTGTATGAAAGAGGTCTTATGGGTTTGTATATGTGCGTGCCTGTATGCGCGAGCGGATGCCTGCGCTTGTTCACTTGTGCTTGCGTGCGCATGTGCGCGTGCGCGGGCGCTTATTGCCCCAGTTACGATTGCATGGAATTACCACAGGGACCCGCACATCCTACCGGACCGAAGATTCTTGTCAGGACATGTCAGGATACTGCCTCGATAGTCTCGTGATGTGTGCTCATTTACATTGCTACATTAACGCAGCCTTCCGGCAGTGGTAATACCGAAGGAAAATGTGCACACAGCAGACGGGCATATTTCAGGAGCGACGCACTTTCCAATACAGCAGTTGGGCATATCTAAGGAGCGGCGTACTTTCCAATGCCCAGAAGCTTCATGATGCTTCTTGCGTACGCCGGAAACTAGCGTACCCGGAACGCGCGCTGTGTGCGGCGTTTTAGCACGCTCCCTGCCATGCTCTGCCTTTGTGTCTTTCGCTCGCAACGAAGCCTGCAAGCAGCTTTGTGTTGGTGGTGGTCAGCAGGATTTGTTGAAGTTGTTCGACATTAATCGGCAAACGCTACTCAGCTACTCGAAACATCTCGAAACAAAGCGTGGCAAACTTGTCAACTGAGCTTGACATACTTGGTCCCGGGGCTATCTCGCATCACCTGGGTGTTTTACACATCTGCAAGGCGTCTACTTCGGGAAGGCATTATAGACGATACATCATCTTATGAAGCTCTGCATCTGCACTTTCATATTCTTCGGCGTCTACCGAACGCGCTCGCATCTGTCAGTCTCAGTAGGCTTGCGCGCACGCCCATCTTCGCACGACTGCGTGCTTGTGTATTGTAGAATATTGTAGACCATGCACACATCTTGGAGGGGGGAAGAAAACAGTGCATTGTGAGCCGTGCATTGTTGAAAAGCCCTTAGGATAGCTGACGTTTGAACTGCNCCAAATATACTATATACCACAGCGTCCACAACAAATCCGGCACTCTGGCCTATCTGTTGCGTGGTTCTGAAACCAGCGTCTACATGGTGTTTAGCTAGTTCTGATGTGTAATTTCCCCGCTGATGTGTATTCTCCCAAAACCAGCGTTTGCCGGCATTGATGTGTATTCTCACAGACTGATGTGAGATAACCCCAACGCCGAGTAGTTGGAGTTGCGGGAAAGCCAGCTGCACACAACTGCGTAGAAACTTGCGCAGCTGCACTTGCTAAGTCGAAGCAGGTTCGAGAGAGTTTCTCTTCGTCTTTGTTTCACACACTGGCATGGCAAAGCTGGAGACTAGGCTTTGGAAAGCTCCTGACGCTTGGCTTCTCCTGACTGCATGTACCATCCTACAGAACTCAAGACTCAAAAATGGCTTCAGCGGATACTCCGAATGCACCAGTCTGATGCAGCTGTCGGGCTCAGCTCTGGACCGCTTCTCTGCCAGAATGGTTCGCGTTCCCGCAGTGTAGCGCTCCGATTTGAAGCAGCCGAGGTCCCCTCTTTGCGGCAACACACTTTCAAGACACTTCCCAGTTTGCGCAAACTTTGGCCCGAAGGTCATGAGCCGGACCATGCGACCCATCGATGTTCTTTGCGAGGAGGACCCCCTTTGAGGCGGGCAGCTGCTGAAGGTATAAGCTAAGCGTGCGCGAGCTAGGAGCGGCTTCGAAGACTCTCCGAGCGGATGGTCTACGACAGCAGCTCCTTAAGAGCAAAATAAAGCAATGAGTTTTTTGTGGACGTCTTAGTCTTCGCATGTCCGCATCGCATTCTTGCAAGGCGACGGCGCCGAGCATGCCCGTCAGAGGCGTGCCCGGACGCTTGTGGAGGAGATGAGCCTTCTGGGGTCGCGGTTGCGATCGAAGTCTAATGAAGATCGTCGCTTCGATGCGGTCGAGGCCCTGGAGGCTGGTCTGGAGGCGAGACGGAAGGCCAGCTTGCTCACGGCGAAGGAGGGCTCAGTTCCAGCTTCGGCACCCATCCGACAAGTGGACAGCGGTGATTTGCAGTCGGATCTCTCAGACGCACTGGAGCGCATCACGGTTCGCTCTGTAGTGGGACTCCGAGGCTTAGTGGAGGTTCCCAGGCCAGTCGAGGCTGTGGTTGTCGCTGCGCTGCAACTTGTGAACTGCGACTATGCTGGTGTTGATCTGGCTCCCTCGCCTCCACCAACAACCTGGGAAGAAGCACGTCGAGTACTCCTAAAGCCTGGCCACTTTGTGAGTGCTTTGCGGAAATTTCCCTTTGCATTGCAGCGTGGGCAGATACTGGAGACTGAGATACTGCAGGCGGAGCAGGCCTGGAGCAACGTCCCAAGTGCAGGAGCGGGGCTTTCTCAGGTTCATGAGGCCGCTCTCCACCTGCAGCTGGGATGGTCCTTGGTAAGTCAAAGATGTGTGACGTTTTCCCACTAGCTTTGACGATCTTTTATGTCTTTGTGCCGGGCTACAGATGATGCAGTTGAGGTATGACTGGCTGACAATTGCCTTAAACTTCGCAGCCTCGCTGCCGGCGGGGGCCAGTGCCAAAAGCGTCGCTGGGAAAGTCGAGACCGCCGAGAGTGAGCGAATCCCGGCCTACCCTCGCTCTGAACCTGGCTCTCCAGACTGGAAGCTTCAGCCGATCGCCCCTTCGACTTTTGTCGCCTCCACGATTGCCCCTTCGAGTTCGGAGCGCCCGCATGAGCCACAGCGCGAGGTCCAGGTCCGCGAGGCGCGGAACGCACCGAAGCAGAAGAGGCAGGGCACAGTGATGGCAAGTCGGATTTCTGCTTTGCGGCGATGTTTCGAATGTTTGGCCAGGTCCCTATCACCCAAACTACCACACAAGCTATCCACTGCTACGACAACCACAAGCGATATAGCGCGCCAGAAACCCGGTGAGCAGGCCAAGTCTGACCACTCCAGTGTTCATGCGATTAAGGCATCACGACTGGGTCAAAGACGTCAACTTCTTCGACGGCGTCGATGAGTACCTCTCCCGGCTCGTCGAGATCGGGCGTTAGCGCGCACTAGCCCTGGCAACCAAAAAGTGTGGCCTGCATTTCTGACTCTGCAGTTGCTGTTTGGCCTGACTGGGAGAACATACTTGATTGCAGGTCGTTGTCTGGGCTTGCAACTTGCAAGCCTGCTTATACACGTTCCCGAGTGTCAGTTCCAGGCACGCCAACGATCGCTGCTGGCCGCTTCTGCCGATTGTATAGAGCTGGCAGGTACGAGTCCACGCAGAAGCAGCCCTTCACCAACATCAGGACTTTCAGCCACAAAGCCGTCATCCACGCGGATCGCCGCTTGCCAGGAATAGTGCAGAATCCACACGAGGCTGAAGAAGGTCAGGTGTACTGGCCAGGCATGACAGAGGTGCTTCGGCAAACGTGCATATATTGAAGCTCGCAAAGACGAGGATTGGGAAGGATCTTTTCGTGTCATCAGACCAGCTGTTTGTGAGGAGTCTCGCCTCGCCTGTCCTTCATCCCGCATCCCTGCCTATGTGCCTTTTGTCTTTGTCGTGTGTTCTTTCTCCCTGCCTCCCCTCCCTTCTCTTCGCTCCTCTCTTCCCTCTCCGTCTCGCTCTCTCTCGTTTGTACTTTCTGTCTGGCTGGCTGTCTGTCTGTCTAGCTGCGGTGGCGCAGCCTATGGCTATCCCAAGATGTGGCAAAGCCTTCCACGCCATACCTTCGTCTTGAGGGCAGGGTCGACAGATAAGTGTTGATGGTGCTACTACCAAAACTGAAAAGTGAAGCTATTAAAGTCATCAAATCAACAACGGAATTCGACCATGCTGCGACACCAAATAGCAGCTTCGACCTTTTGCCTTCCCATGAGGCTTCGTCCTCTGCGAGGTCTCCGCAGCCCCGCACAAGGACACTCGGATCAGATGCAGTGCAATCGGCTGATGGGCTCATCGGTCGGGCAGCTATAACCACGACACTGTTCTTGGCCAAAAAGCGCATGCTATGGCATCCATGGCATTACCTCACATCACAAGTATTCTTTGTCACACGTCACGAGAGGCAAGCAATTCGCAAGTCGACCTCGCCACTGCCAAAGCCAAAGCCCAAAGATGAGGCAGAGGCGAGAGAACGCACACATCATCTTTAGCGATGCTGCCTCTACTCATACAGGCAAGGTGTGTAGACGAAGTGGTCGCCTAGCTTCGCGTGCGTAGTGTTTCACCTCCGTAGGCTCTCGGCTCAAAGGGTGACCATGAGGGTCGCCTTGGTTTTGCTAGGGGCCCTAGTCCGTCCGCTGGGAGGGCTCTGGCCCTTCCTGTTGGGCGAGGAAAACCTGACATGCGACAAAGCAGGAACGTGTGCCCAGGAAGAAACTGAGGGCACAGATTCCCGGGGCTCGGCTTCGAGCCCGGGAGCTTACAGATGGTGGTTCGATTGGACTTGGGAGGGGAATGCTGACCCCAAAGCCAGCACGCCCAGCGCCGAGGACAAACATACGAACCGCTGGTACTTCAGGATATTGGCCGGGGTGCTGTGGGAGATCTGGGAAGGAGGCCTCACGTGGTGTGGCACTTTATGTGCCTCTATCGGCATCGCGGCTCGGTGGACCTACTGGCTCGCCACCTGCACCATCCTTCTTGGAATGCTGCAGCTCACCTGCTCCGCGGACATGGCGAGTCGCCGTATGAAGTACGCTGGGTGGGGCCCCAAGGTCAGCAGCCCTGGTCCGTGAGTTACGTGCAAGACCAGGTGAGGGGCAGGGAGAACAACAGCTCCCCTATGACCTTCTGGTAACTGACGGCGTCGCCGTCGCACGTTTAAGGCATGGGGCCATAAGAGGCCGCACCAATCGCCACGGTTTCCTGTGCCGATGCGGCAACGTGCACGGCTCATCCCATCGATACTGGAGGAGATCCCTTGAGCGAGCGAACTGTTTGGTGCCCCTATGCTCCGCCGAGCCTTGCTCCTCCCCAGAAGCTGCTGAACTTCACGTGATGGCGAGTAGCGTCGCCCCGCAGAGCGTGGACGTAGACCTGAACGAACTTGCAGGCAGAGGCCCAATGTGCCGCGCGTTCAATGCCTCCAAGTTTATGGCCGTCCGCGGCGCCTTGGGAGTTTGGTCATCATTCTGGGCCTGTTGGAAATGGTGCACATCATGGTGCTGTTGCGGTGGCCCTAAGCACTCCAGGCGCGCTCCGCGCCCGGGAGATCACGAGGAGCGTACTCCCCGCCATGATTTGTCGGAGACAGAATCCGAGGAGGAGGACAATCCTTGTCAAGCAGACGCCATAGCCTGGAAGGAAGAGAGATGCAAAGACGCCGCCCAAGGGTGGACGAAGCTTCTCAATGATGACGGGGTACATAGCAGTGGCGGGGAGTTGCATTGGGATGGGCTCCACGCGAGTTGTCAGCTGTGCGCCCGCCACGCTGAAAGCTATGCCCTGTCTAAGGCAAGAAGGGCGTGCTCTGTTGAAGGTTGCGAAAAGGCCGCGCAGACCGTGCGAGGGGGAGTAAAGCTATGCAAGTTGCACTCCAGTACAAGGAAGAAAGGCTCCCGCCGTCTAAGCCCAGCGTTGCGCTGACCCGCTCTAGGATGCTGCAGGATTCGGGGCGGAAGCGCACGCCTAGCCGTGGAGCGGATCGCGCCCGGCCTCAGTCTCAAGACGCAACCCCCAAGCGGTCGACGCAACCGCAGGCGGAACAAAGGGGCATCTCCTCCCCTCCCCGTCTGGATCACCCCACACAGATGGGAGACGTCGCGTTGCCACCAGAAGCCTCAGTTGAAGACCAAGTGCTCAGAGGCTTCACTTGGGAGGAAATTGCGGGGATACCGGACGAATCACTGAGGAGGAGGGCAGTCGAGTTGAAACAATACTCTTCAGCTCCTGTGGCCCCAGTGGGTCCTTCCATCCCCTCACGAGAGCCGGACCCTAGCCAAGCGCTTTTGGTGTCTTGATGAGAGAATGCGCGGACGCCCGTGACGCCCCTCTTAATCCCAAGCCCTCAGTTCGGCCATCGCAGGGAGGTGGTCGTCTGCGGACGGGATCCACCAGATGAGAGACATCGCTCGCAAACACTGTCTTCAGCTGCCACCTGAACTGCCCTCCGAGAATGTTTGGGAGCTTGCGCAGAAGATGGATCCCAGCCGGGGCGTTAACCCAGAGCTGAGTTTTCCGTGGGCTGGTTCAGCCCCAGAAAGGGCGCCAGGGTCAGCCCTCAGGCCCTCTTTCGGGCCACGAGTTCCGGAGGTGGACAGCCAGGCCCTCCCGTTGTTCCGGGGTCGTACACCGATGGGGAGGCCCCAGCCGCCGATGAGTCCACCAAAGCGCTTCAGGCGATAGCCAAGAGCTTGGATCGCGGGAAGCTAGCCTCTGTAGGCCGGCTCGAGGAGCGCGTGGTCTTCTTGCTTCGGGGCTGCGACACCCTCAAGGTTACCCTTTGCCCAGGAGTGGTGGGCAAGGAGCTCTTCCACGTCCTTAGGATCGCGGGGACACAAGCCCGACCGCAGCTCAGGAAGATAGAGTTCCCCTGCAATATCCTGAATCGGCACAGCTATGGTTTCTCCGCTGTGCAGCTGGGAGCGAAGACCCTTGCCACACTGCCCGAGTATTGCCTCTCAGCGGGCGACTTTCCGTTGACGTCAGAGGAGGACTTTGACAACTATGGAGGAACGCCTGACCTGAAGTTGGAGTTCGGCAGGTATCCCAACACCCTCACGACTTGGTTCAGAGCGGCGCTGAGAGAGACCTGGGCATTTTCCTGTATCTTTGGGGAGTGCTACCCTCCCCTTGAGAAAGCGGCCACCCATCTCCTGCGTCATGGATACGCCTGGACACCCACTGCAGCTTGCAGTGCTTGGGAAGAGCTGTGGTCCCGCTTTAGCGAGGAGGCTCGGGAGCTAGACCGGCGGGTCCGCAGAGAAATGAAGGATGACGCCCCTACCTTTGCCCGGCTCAAGTTCTTCGCGCTCCCGATGGGCAGCCCTATGGCTTCAGTTACCTGGCGGCGTTTCGTCTGGACGATGAGACCCAGTGCTTCTAGCTGTACGGACATGCTGCCTCGTATGCAAAGGCAGCTGGCAGGGGGAGGCCTGGTGGGCTGACGCTGACCATGGAACTGCCACGCTCGCAGCAGCAGTCTCTTTGCGGCTACCCCACGTGCTGAGCAGATGCGCCAGGTAGATGCCGAAGAGGCCCGCCTGGGAGGTTACCCTCCAGATCTGGTCGGGGTGTACCTCCGCCACCGTCTTCTGCGCCCCGTGACAACACCGCGCAAGCGCCTACCTGGAGCACGTCCCCTGCTGCTCGAAGAAGCTGCCTTTTAGAGGGGGCCCTGAGCCCCGAAGCTGCTGCCAGCTCCTTGAAGAGGCAGCATCGCAAGGCGGGGGAAGCCCCCATGTGCAGCTCTCTCGCTCACTTGGGATTCCAGCAGGGCACCCTCCTGGGAGGGTGTATAGGTCAATGTTTGATTACAAAGACCAGTTGTCCTTGACCGCAGCCGGCTTCCCCCGGGCAGTTAGTGAACCCAGACATTGCCTCTTGACCGGCGACAGCAGCACTCCGTTGCCCACCAAGGCCACAGTGCAGGCGCAGGCAGCAGAATGGCGAGAGCGGTGGTACTGCCTGGCTGGCGTGGCAGAGGACTCCTTGGGACCTCTTCCCGACCGCGTTACCCACGCTGGGCACGACCGTGATTATCGCTCGACGAATGGGCTTCGCTGGGCCTCGCCGTGCTTGACGCTTATCTGCGTCCCAGCGTTGAGGTGGTGTGCGGCTGGAAATATGACGGCTCTGCAGACCGTAGCCGCTGGGTCTTGATACGCGAGGGCACATGCGTTTGTTACGCCCTGAAAGGCCACTTGCCCCGCTGCTGGGTAGTCGCGAATTGGAGGCAGTCGGCTGGGAGGCCTACCTGGAAGTCTGGAAGCTGCTGCTGGAGCACCCTTGCTGGACCCCACGCCGCTCCTGCAATGCCAGGTGTGCAATTCTCATCGCTCACCCGGCTCACGTGCTGGGCGCTCTGAGGTAGCCCTTTCGGGCGCACAGTTCTGGGAGGCCGATTGCCCAGCCCCCGGCGCTTGCCGGCCTTTTGCCGACAGGGCAGCCAGTCTCGCTGCTTGTCTTGGGTTGCACCCACGCGCGAGAAGGGTTCTGGGGACCAGTCGACACTGCCGCGCAGTTTGCCGCTTTGGCTACTCCCGCCCGCTCTCCGCCTTGCGGCAGCGCAGCTCCAAGCTGGAGGCAGGTGCGTGCTGGAGGCCCCGCTGTAATGTATGGGCCGGCATGGTACCCGCGTGAAGCTTTTGGCTCGCATCCGGGCTTCGCCATGCTGCGCTCCTCCTTTGCGGTGGGTCCCAAGCTGTCGGCTCAGCTAGGAGATTGTTTGCTCTTGGCCGGAGGGGGGATGGGAGGACCAACTAGCACATGAAGGGAGTGGGGCAAACTGTTCACTGAGTCTGGACCGGCGCTTAGCCCTGCTCCCTCCTAGCTGCCCAGCGACCTGCCAGCGGGAGTTTCTGCCTCCGCGGACGCCTATCTCCGGGCAGTCAACGGCGTTCCCTACACCTGAACATTTACCAATTGTCCTCCTCGCCTGCGTAAAAGAGTCGCCCAAGAAGGTGTGGGCGGTGTGAGCCGAATACCGTGGCACGCAGCGTGCCCGGGTAAAGGCACGACGCCGCCCGGGGGAGGGTCTTGCTTATGTGCCCGGCGGCTGAAGAAGAGGATCTGCTGGAGGGAGTAGTGTCGGTGCCATCGGCCCGCGTCCCCAAGTATAATCCGGACCGCTGGGTGGCCAAAGGATGCCAAAGGACGTGTGATTTGGGACGCAAGGATAGTCAATGAACTTTGCCATAAAGATGACGATCACTTTCCCGCGGCCCAGCCTAGGTACGCGGAAGTTGTCCGGTTGATCTACGTTTGGGTGGACGGGAGCCCCAGTTTATGGCGTTCGCCTGGGCCAAGCTGCTGCACCGCGCTTGCTGCGCTGACCGACCAGAGTGGCATGACACCTCAGCTTTCCGCTCCCTTGCTTTGATGGACGACTCTGTTGTCATCGAGCCCGACCTGGGATTACGACCCCAGCTCTCGGTTGATGCGCTGGAAGAAGCCATCCGCCAAACGCTAGGACCGCTTGCCATTAACGGGGGCTGGAATTCGACACGGAGGCCAGCACCTGCCGGCTTCCACCACTTAATTAAGGTGGAACCACGTGCTCCAATCCCCCCACTTCGATGCCGGACAGAAAAACGTCCCTTTGAAGGAGGTACAAGTCCTCCGATGGGTGACTTGCAGCGCACTATAACGCACTCTTAGGGCCCCCTGAGCGAGGATGAGCAGGCCGCTCAGTGGGAGGCATTCTGGGGGGCTGTGGAGTTGCAGCGGCTTCTGGTCGGGTTGGGAGAATGGCTTGGCAGAGCTTTTGGCCCTTCCCGAGGTGCAACGCAAATTAGTCTCGGTCTCAGCCGATGCCACACCCACTCGCCTGGGGGCCGTCGACTGGACGGCCAGGGTCGCTATAGCCTGTGAGGCCGACCAAACCGCTGACGACCTTACTCGGCTTGAACCCACCAAGTTATGAGGCAGAAGGCCTGCAGGGCCTGCAAAGGTTGAAGTCCCTACAGACTGGAGCCGGGTTCTCGAAGAGGCTTGGTTTCGCCAGAGACGGAGCGCCAGTGCGCCCTCCAGCTTGCCGATCGCCCGGTGGGCCCACCACGGCCATGGGTGGACAATCACAGACACAGGAGTCTATGAACGAGCCTTCTTGGCCAACGGAGGTCTACGTCAACCAAGAACCTCTCCTTTGCGTCGCCTGTGAGGGGAGAGGCCCGCAGAGTGCTACAGGCTGCCCCAGAAGGCTCGATGCCTATGTCGTTTCGGCCGCAGAGTCGAACCCAATTGCCTGTACAGCCAACTTCAGCGGCCGGACGTTTCGAGATCAGGTTTGGTGGAAAAGATGGGTGGGGGGACGGAAGGCGTTATTTGGACGACCGGAGAGTGGCCCTTGAACAGATTACACAGCCCCTCCACACTTACGCCACCCATTGGCTTGACCCCAAGCCCACCAATGGCTGGGTTGCAGGTGTCCTTCATCTTGACCCTACCTTTCCCTTCAGCCCGGGGGGACGGTTCGTCCGCTGAGTTGCAGGCTCCGCCCCGTCGAGCCCCTCGGCCCAGCAGTGCGAGTGCGGTGTCCCAAGGGCAAGGGCACGGGCAAAGACCAGCCGCAGGGCAAGGGCCGAGGTCTCTCTCGGAAAGAAGAGAAGATCCAGGTGGCTGGTTTCGAGCGCGGAGCGTGGCGCCTAGTGAAGATCCTGCGCCATGAGGCCGCCCTGCTGGACCTCCCAATCAGGGAGGATTGGTGGGTCAAGCTTGAGGTCAATCGCCGGAGGGCAATTCATTTGCTCGCATGCGGATCGAGACACGGCCGATCGTGCGCGGATTTGGAAACCTGCATTTTTGTCCGGGCAGCAGCAGCGCGGTTATCGCTTCAAGAACCAGAAGGCTCGCAAGTACGATCCCACTGTTTCGGCGCTCATTCAGAGGGCTATCCATGCAGGGAGGCAGCCGTGGCTTGTTCCAAGCCCGGCTTGCCCAGGCCTGCATCATTTGGAAGATTACAGCACGTGCCAGGGCCTGGCAGCCGTGGCTTGTTTCAAGCCCGGCTTGCCCTAGCCTGCGGGGAGAACTGGAGCTAGTCGCCCCTCCTGATTACCCCTGCATGGGAGCAAGGGTTAGGCCGGTTGCTGGCTCATGTGGAAGTGCTGCGGAAGAGGCTCAACAGACAGCCGAGCCGCGAGGCGGGCACTCAGGGCCCCAGCCTTCAAAGCCCCGCCAGAGCAGCTCTTTTGGGTAGCGCAAACCCCTCGTGCCGGACCTACAGGTGCAGGTCACCAGCCGCCGCAGAAAACCGCCCTCCCCGCGGCACGCAGCACGCTCGACCCGGAAGAGACCTGGTGGCTGTGACCACTAAGGGAAAGTCCTACCACCCACAAGAGTGTGGCCACGTGGATCTTCGAAGGGCACGTGAAGCATATCCTGCAGTGCTGCAGGCCAGCCCTTCAAAGGCGAGGCCAGGCTGGTGGCCCACGTACGTGATGGGGTTACCATGTCCCCACTTGCACTCTGGTACGCCCCGATGGGCATACCGTTCAGCCCTGCCGGGATTGCGGCCCGGAGGCCCGAGGCCACGGTCCCGTCCAGCAGCCGTCATCACGATGATGCGAGGCAAGACACCAACTTCGCCATCGCACACCTTTGGGTAGCTCTCTTGGGGGGGCTTTCGATGCTTGGGTGTTTGATCTGGCGATGCATCGCCCAGCCGAGGCGCGTTCTGCGCCCGGCTTCGAGGCGTGCTGGAGGATCTGAGCGGCGAGTAAAGTTCGATACACAAGAAGATGCCGTCCGAGGCACCCCCTTGAAAGCATCACCAGTTCGGGCTGAAAGCCTGACCACACGTCACCATCGACGGCGGGGTAAGCATCCCCTTGTGGAGCCTAGCGGGACTTCGCCTGTCGCGGCGAAGGCTAGGTATCCCCACGGGCCCCGCCCATGGTGAGGGATCACCTCTCCCCCGCCACTCAACGACTTTACGATGGACATTGGAGGTGGTGGGAGCTGTTCACCCGACGCAGGGGAGTATCGGCTTTGCGCTCCGTGGATCGTTTCCCAATTTCTGGCAGCAGCCACCGCGCAGGCCCGGTTGGGAGCCATTCGAAGTGTGCATCTTCAACTGGGCTTCCCAGATCCGTTGAAGCCCCTCCCTCGGCTTAATTTAGCCTTGGAAGGCGTCAGGCGACGGAAAGGACCCATCTCTAAGAGGCGACCCGTCATGCCTCGTATATATGTTGGCGAGGGCACAGACCGCCCTTCCTCGCAACCTCTAGTTAGGGCACTCAACTGCGCCCTGCAGCTTTTTTCTTCCTCCTCCGAGTTTCAGAGCTCGTTGGAGGCAACAGCCCAAAGCTGGGGCTCCGGATGTGACCCTCTACAAGAATGGCGAGCTCCTCTCCAGGCCTCCCTTTCTGGAGGCCGATGAGGTCCAGCTTGTGGTGAGGGCCTCCAAAACCGACCCCGAGGGCGAGACGGCAACTCGCAACCTCTTCAGGAGTGGAGCAGAAGTGTGCCCCGTCGCTGCCGCGGCAGAGTACCTTGAGCACCTCGAGCCACTGCCCGGGGAGATGTTCCTCGCCCACATCACTCGACAAGACATCCAGAGCGTTCTGCAAGCAATAGCAGCTTCACTGGGAGAAGACGGCTTCACTGGGAGAAGACACCCAGGCCTACACACCACACTCCCTGCGCTTCGGAGGGGCGTCAGCGATGTGGGCAGGGGGTTTTGACTCCTACTAGTACGTTTTGCGCTCTTTGGGGAGATGGAATTCGGATGCATTTTTGGCCTACCTGTGGACTTCCAGGAAGGCATCATCTTCTACGGCGGCGCGCATGGCCCTGGCCGATGTGACACCGGTCAAAGGCTTCCCCAGCAAGTAAGTCCGCAACTCCACGGGCTCTTTACCCTTGTCGTGTCGCGTTTCGCGACCGACACCCCTTTTTGCGGAGGGGTATTGAGTCAACGGGGGGAGGTTGCACAAAGTGCAAAACCAAGGACTTCGTGCTTCACGCGCAAAAAAGAGTGTGAGCCAACGTGAGTGTGAAACGTCTTTTCAAGTTTGCACACTTGAGGCTTTATGTCTTTGGGTGTTTCATGGCTTTCTCGCGATGCCCGACGTTCTAACAAAGGGCGCAGACCCACCAGCGAAGGCCTCCTCGGCGTAATCGAAGATCCATATGTATCTGGATGTTCAGGCTGCCGGCACTGAAACGATGCAGTGGTGACAACGTTGCCCAGTCTCCAGCATCTCATGCGCCGTTCAAAAATGTGTGTAAACGGCGTCCCTCCAAGCCCAGCTTACCCAAATAAAGCCTCCTTGCAGTGCTCATGATTGACCCCGATAGCTGTAGCTGTGACGCTGCTCGTGTATCCTGGTTTCAAGACTGTCTAACTAGGCAACTAGGATGCAAAACGTGTACAAAACAGATCCGCCAGACGAGACCCTTGACTGCCGATACGGGTCGACACTGCAATCCGCCTGGTTGACTGCAGAAGCCTTACGGCTTAGAGTTTGACGACAAGGCTTTTCGACTCAGGCCTGTTATTCCACATCCGATCTTTGTCTCGCAATTCCCTGGCCGTCGCTGTTGTGTTCTCTGCTGAGACATGCTTTGACGATGGTTGAACTTACCTTCGGCTAGAACATATACTGTAAAACCCTTGTATTTTCAGATGATTATCGAAGAACTAAACAGAATTTGCTGACGTCTTGCTTCGGTTACGGAGAGAGGAAAACCAACACCACATTCCTATGAGTTTCCGGCTCGATCAATTTGGAAATTGTGCTGTTCAGGCTGGTCAGCCTCGCTCAACCGGCGACATTGCACCGTTGAGTAGCAGCTTCTTCGGCAGCAGCCCACATTTGTAGCAGGCAGTGACTTTGAAGCTCTTTTGTCAGTAGCATTTGTCTGCTGCTATGCCACTCTATGCCAGTCGGGACGTGCTAATGTCATCCGCACCTTGTGCTCAACTCCCCAGCCCTCTCGAAGTTTCTCGAACCGTGAACACTTTCCAGCATGTAGGTCCATAATCCTGAGGAAGGTTGGGAGCCAGAATAGCCAGGCCCGAGTGAAAAGCCCTGAAGCCCTCACCTGGGACCTTATGAAGGCAATATGAGGCTACAGCTGAAAGGTAAACTAAGCCTGATCACACCTTGCCACGTTCACTCTTTGAATACCCTAGCTCACGCGTGACCTTCCGACACCAATTCCAGGGGTGGAAATCAGGCCAGAGCCAGATCTCATCGCTGAGCTCTGCGACGTTGCCGACTGCAGAAGACTTTGCAGCGATGCGAAGTCGGTTGGACCAGGAGAAGAGGGAGGCGGTTCAGATGTTCCAGTCTCTGTGCAGACCCCTGAGTTCAGCATCTTGCATAAGCACTGCCCGTGCCCGGAGGTCAGGCAAATCAAGTCTTTGGAGTCGCAGCTGAAGTGGGGCCTACAGCGTGAAGAGCGACGGCAGACCGAGGAAGAACGGAGGGAAGAGGCGAGCAGTTGATTTGGTCCTTTTTTGCCATCCAGAGTCAGTGTACAGCAGGCCCGGCTGATCATGGAATGGAGGGATCGTCAGGCCAAGGAGATGTGTCTTGGACTGGCGCTACTCTATAACAGATCTTTCAGTAAAGTATAGACTGATACGTCGAATTGTCATCTCCTTCGAGGCTTTATACGCTAGTCACGTTGTCTTTGTGTTGCTAGATGTGCTTCCATGCGGACAGAACACATTGATCATGCATCTACGCCGAGTTAGACAGCTATGGTCTGGATCGTTCATGTCGTTTGCATCGGTATTTGAGACGCAGCTTGCAGAAACCTCTGTTAAGAGTCTGACGTTTCACAATATGCCCAGTTCAATTTGACCGGGGCTGCCCACGGATGCACCCCAAATACTGTTGGCTCGATAGCAGAACGTAGGAGTAATTGCCGTAACGGGAACAGGCTGTCCGTAACAGGAACCTGTAACAGGAACGGAGGCGCTGCTAGACCCTCTGGATGCAACGGCAGAGAGAGAGAGAACAGGAACGGAGGCCCGCTCTGTAACAGAAACCACCGGTTCCCGTAACAGCCTCGGGAACAGGCCTCCTAACAGGAACCGGGGTCAGGCACCGGGACTTGCATTCACGTCCCGAATGTCGTTTTGACGTCCAAACTCAGGGACCGTTTTCCGGTCCCCCACTTACAGGACTTCAGACCTACGGTCCTGGCTGGATTGTGCAACATAGTACAACTTTAATACTGCAAATGCCTCCTTTGATTTCCTGGCTGGATTGTGCTGGTTGCGGTACTACTTTAGTACTGGAAATGCATCGTTTCGGGTCCTGGCTGGATTGTGCNTAATACTGCAAATGCCTCCTTTGATTTCCTGGCTGGATTGTGCTGGTTGCGGTACTACTTTAGTACTGGAAATGCATCGTTTCGGGTCCTGGCTGGATTGTGCTTGGTTGTAGTACAACTTTAATACTGCAATTGCCTCCTTTGATTTCCTGGCTGGATTGTGCTTGGTTGCAGTACAACTTTAGTACTGGAAATGCATCGTTTCGGGTCCTGGCTGGATTGTGCTTGGTTGTAGTACAACAGAGTACAACTTTACTACTGCAAATGCCTCCTTTGATTTCCTGGCTGGATTGTGCTTGGTTGCAGTACAACGTTAGTACTGGAAATGCATCGTTTCGGGTCCTGGCTGGATTGTGCTTGGTTGTAGTACAACATNGCCTCCTTTGATTTCCTGGCTGGATTGTGCTTGGTTGCAGTACAACGTTAGTACTGGAAATGCATCGTTTCGGGTCCTGGCTGGATTGTGCTTGGTTGTAGTACAACATAGTACAACTTTAATGCTGCAAATGCCTCCTTTGATTTCCTGGCTGGATTGTAATGCAACTTTAGTACTGGAAATGCATCGTTTCGGGTCCTGGCTGGATTGTTCTTGGTTGTAGTACAACATAGTACAACTTTAATACTGCAAATGCCTCCTTTGATTTCCTGGCTGGATTGTGATTGGTTGCAGTACAACTTTAGTACTGGAAATGCATCGTTTCGGGTCCTGGCTGGATTGTGCTTGGTTGTAGTACAACATAGTACAACTTGAATACTGCAAATGCCTCCTTTGATTTCCTGGCTGGATTGTGCTTGGTTGCAGTACAGCTTTAGTACTGGAAATGCATCGTTTCGGGTCCTGGCTGGATTGTGCTTGGTTGTAGTCGTAGTACAACATAGTACAACTTTAATACTGCAAATGCCTCCTTAGGTTTCCTGGCTGGATTGTGCTTGGTTGCAGTACAACTTTAGTACAGGAAATGCATCGTTTCGGGTCCTGGCTGGATTGTGCTTGGTTGTAGTACAACTTTAATACTGCAAATGCCTCCTTTGATTTCCTGGCTGGACTGTGCTTGGTTGCAGTACAATTTTATTACTGGAAATGCATCGTTTCGGGTCCTGGCTGGATTGTGCTTGGTTGTAGTACAACATAGTACAACTTTAATACTGCAAATGCCTCCTTTGACCTCCTGGCTGGATTGTGCTGGTTGCAGTACAGCTTTAGTACTGGAAATGCATCGTTTCGGGTCCTGGCTGGATTGTGCTTGGTTGTAGTACAACATAGTACAACTTTAATACTGCAAATGCCTCCTTTGATTTCCTGGCTGGATTGTGCTTGGTTGCAGTACAACGTTAGTACTGGAAATGCATCGTTTCGGGTCCTGGCTGGATTGTGCTTGGATGTAGTCCAACTTTAGTACTGGAAATGCATCGTTTCGGGTCCTGGCTGGATTGTGCTTGGTTGTAGTACAACATAGTACAACTTTCATACTGCAAATGCCTCCTTTGATTTCCTGGCTGGATTGTGCTTGGTTGCAGTACAACTTTAGTACTGGAAAAGGATCGTTCCGGGTCCTGGCTGGATTGTGCTTGGTCGTAGTACAACTTTAATACTGCAAATGCCTCCTTTGATTTTCTGGCTGGGTTGTGCTTGGTTGTAGTACAACATAGTACAACTTTAATACTGCAAATGCCTCCTTTGATTTCCTGGCTAGATTGAACTTGGTTGCAGTACAACGTTAGTACTGGAAATGCATCGTTTCGGTTCCTGGCTGGATTGTGCTTGGTTGTAGTACAACATAGTACAACTTTAATACTGCAAATGCCTTCTTTGATTTCCTGGCTGGATTGTGCTTGGTTGCAGTACAACTTTAGTACTGGAAATGCGTCGTTTCGGGTCCTGGCTGGATTGTGCTTGGTAGTAGTACAACATAGTACAACTTTAATANGTTGCAGTACAACTTTAGTACTGGAAATGCGTCGTTTCGGGTCCTGGCTGGATTGTGCTTGGTAGTAGTACAACATAGTACAACTTTAATACTGCAAAGGCCTCCTTTGATTTCCTGGCTGGATTGTGCTTGGTTGCAGTACAACTTTAGTACTGGAAATGCGTCGTTTCGGGTCCTGGCTGGATTGTGCTTGGTAGTAGTACAACATAGTACAACTTTAATANGTTGCAGTACAACTTTAGTACTGGAAATGCGTCGTTTCGGGTCCTGGCTGGATTGTGCTTGGTAGTAGTACAACATAGTACAACTTTAATACTGCAAAGGCCTCCTTTGATTTCCTGGCGGGATTGTGCTTGGTTGCAGTACAACTTTAGTACTGGAAATGCATCGTTTCGGGTCCTGGCTGGATTGTGCTTGGTTGTAGTACAACATAGTACAACTTTAATACTGCAAATGCCTCCTTNACAACTTTAGTACTGGAAATGCATCGTTTCGGGTCCTGGCTGGATTGTGCTTGGTTGTAGTACAACATAGTACAACTTTAATACTGCAAATGCCTCCTTTGATTTCCTGGCTGGATTGTGCCTGGTTGCAGTACAACTTTAGTACTGGAAATGCATCGTTTCGCGTCCTGGCTGGATTGTGCTTGGTTGTAGTACAACATAGTACAACTTTCATACTGCAAATGCCTCCTTTGATTTCCTGGCTGGATTGTGCTTGGTGGCAGTACAGCTTTAGTACTGGAAATGCATCGTTCCGGGTCCTGGCTGGATTGTGCTTGGTTGTAGTACAACTTTAATACTGCAAATGCCTCCTTTGATTTCCTGGCTGGATTGTGCTTGGTTGCAGTACAACTTTAGTAAATGCATCGTTTCGGGTCCTGGCTGGATTGTGCTTGGTTGTAGTACAACGTAGTACAACTTTAATACTGCAAATGCCTCCTTTGATTTCCTGGCTGGATTGTGCTTGGTTGCAGTACAACTTTAGTACCGGAAATGCATCGTTTCGGGTCCTGGCTGGATTGTGCTTGGTTGTAGTACAGCATAGTACAACTTTAATACTGCAAATGCCTCCTTTGATTTCCTGGCGGGATTGTGCTTGGTTGCAGTACAACTTTAGTACCGGAAATGCATCGTTTGGGGTCCTGGCTGGATTGTGTTTGGTTGTAGTCCAACATAGTACAACTTTAATACTGCAAATGCCTCCTTTGATTTCCTGGCTGGATTGTGCTTGGCTGCAGTACAACTTTAGTGCTGGAAATGCATCATTTTGGTTCCTGGCTGAATTGTGCTTGGTTGTAGTACAACATAGTACAACTTTAATACTGCAAATGCCTCCTTTGATTTCATGGCTGGATTGTGCCTGGTTGCAGTACAACGTTAGTACTGGAAATGCATCGTTTCGGGTCCTGGCTGGATTGTGCTTGGTTGTAGTACAACATAGTACAACTTTAATACTGCAAATGCCTCCTTTGATTTCCTGGCTGGATTGTGCTTGGNTTAGTACTGGAAATGCATCGTTTCGGGTCCTGGCTGGATTGTGCTTGGTTGTAGTACAACATAGTACAACTTTAATACTGCAAATGCCTCCTTTGATTTCCTGGCTGGATTGTGCTTGGGTGTAGTACAACATAGTACAACTTTAATAGTGTTTTTCCTCCATTGATTTCCTGGCTGGATTGTGCTTGGTTGCAGTACAGCTTTAGTACTGGAAATGCATCGTTTCGGGTCCTGGCTGGACTGGGCTTGGTTGTAGTACAACATAGTACAACTTTAATACTGCAAATGCCTCCTTTGATTTCCTGGCTGGATTGTGCTTGGTTGCAGTACAACGTTAGTACTGGAAATGCATCGTTTCGGGTCNGCCTCCTTTGATTTCCTGGCTGGATTGTGCTTGGTTGCAGTACAACGTTAGTACTGGAAATGCATCGTTTCGGGTCCTGGCTGGATTGTGCTTGGTTGTAGTACAACATAGTACAACTTGAATACTGCAAATGCTTCCTTTGATTTCCTGGCTGGATTGTGCTTGGTTGCAGTACAACTTTAGTACTGGAAATGCATCGTTTCGGGTCCTGGCTGGATTGTGCTTGGCTGTAGTACAACATAGTACAACTTTAATGCTGCGAATGCCTCCTTTGATTCCTGGCTGGATTGTAGTGCAACTTTAGTACTGGAAATGCATCGTTTCGGGTCCTGGCTGGATTGTGCTTGGTTGTAGTACAACATAGTACAACTTTAATACTGCAAATGCCTCCTTTGATTTCCTGGCTGGACTGTGCTTGGTTGCAGTACAACTTTAGTGTTGGAAATGCATCGTTTCGGGTCCTGGCTGGATTGTGCTTGGTTGTAGTACAACATAGTACAACTGTAATACCGCAAAGGCCTCCTTTGATTTCCTGGCTGGATTGTGCTTGGTTGCAGTACAACATAGTACAACTTTAATACTGCAAATGCCTCCTTTGATTTCCTGGCTGGACTGTGCTGCAGTACAACTTTAGTACTGGAAATGCATCGTTTCGGGTCCTGGCTGGATTGTGCTTGGTTGTAGTACAACATAGTACAACTTTAATACTGCAAATGCCTGATTTGATTTCCTGGCTGGATTGTGCTTGGTTGCAGTACAACTTTAGTACTGGAAATGCATCGTTCCGGGTCCTGGCTGGATTGTGCTTGGTTGTAGTACAACATAGTACAACTTTAATACTGCAAATGCCTCCTTTGACTTCCTGGCTGGATTGTGCTTGGTTGCAGTACAACTTTAGTACTGGAAATGCATCGTTTCGGGTCCTGGCTGGATTGTGCTTGGTCGTAGTACAACTTTAATACTGCTCCTTTGATTTCCTGGCTGGGTTGTGCTTGGTTGTAGTACAACATAGTACAACTTTAATACTGCAAATGCCTCTTTTGATTTCCTGGCTGGACTGTGCTGCAGTACAACTTTAGTACTGGAAATGCATCGTTTCGGGTCCTGGCTGGATTGTGCTCGGTTGTAGTACAACATAGTACAACTTTAATACTGCAAATGCCTCTTTTGATTTCCTGGCTGGATTGTGCTTGGTTGCAGTACAACTTTAGTACTGGAAATGCATCGTTTCGGGTCCTGGCTGGATTGTGCTTGCCCTGAGCATCCAATATTGATTACAATCAATATGGCTTGAAGCATATTGATTTCGTTAAAAAATCAATTTATTATATTGAAAATGCGAAGAAAACAAATCAATATAAAAGAGAGGTTAAACAAACATGAAAATCCATATATGGAAGCAATATATAAATCAGCATTGAAATCAATATGATGCCACGACTGTTTTGCATCGCCCTGCTGCAAAAGCCATAGTCAGAGTCCTGGACGTCCTTTCTCAAGGAAGCCCTTTCCCAAGGACTCGAGCACCTTTTTCAAGGGTTATGCAGGGTCAGGCTGCACTTGCTTCTGTGCCTGGTCAAGCCCTTCACGGCTCAGCAGCAAGTGCAGCAAGATCCTGTACTTCGGGGCCACCTTTTTGCAAAGGGACGTGGATTTGACACCCATGCTCACACTGTGAGTGAGTGCAGCAATCCTGCCCACGAAGTCCTCCAGTGGCTCCGAGGGTTCAAACGCTTTGCACCTCGGGCCAGGTGCATGAACATGTGGTGCTTCATGACGACATGGAAATGAAGCTTGCTCATGTCCTCCGCCCATTTTGCAAGTGCTTCATAGGCTTGCAAGAACTGAGATGCAAGTGTTAGACTTTTTACAAAGTCATTATGGGGCAAGAACATGTCCGACACATCCCAAAGCTGGATGAGGTCGTCCATGCTCTTGAGAGCNTTTTGTCGTTCAGAAGCCCGTCCTGGCAAACAAGCAAAAGTGCAGGCAAGAGGTGCTTGGCTTCAGAACCTTTGCAGTTCAGGAAGGGAGGGTTCTGATGCGGCTTCTGCTTGTCCGTGAACATGGACAGCTTCAGATTCGTCAGCCGTGTCGTCGAGCCCAAAGCCTTGTACTTGTCTTGGATGAGCTCGAAGATGAGGGCCAAACGTTCAGCCGCAGACTTGCAGAGGGCTTCTGCAGGCTCTTTGCCTTCTGCAAGGCTTCGCTTTTTTTCTGCTGCTTTCCCTTTTGCAAGGGCTTTGCCTTTCGCAAGGTTGGGGTACCAGCACAGGTAGTGCAGAATGGACCCCAGAAAATGGCTGTAGATCCCTTTGCAGAACAGGATGTGCAGTGCATCGCCACGAACCATGTGGGAAGAGCACCCTGGCAAACTGAACAAAGGATGCTTGCTGCGAGGGTGCTCTATGGCTTGCTGGTTCGTGGTGAAGCAGTAATCCTGTCTGCAAATGTCCAGCGTCCGCACATCCTTCCCCGGCTTGCTTGTGCTCAGCTTTGCATCGCACAGCCAGCAAGGGCTCGGATTTCTCCAATGCGGAAGCTGCAGGGTGTTCGAGAAAAACTCTTGGTCGCCTTGAATGCTCCAGATAACAGCCCTGTAGCCGCCATTTGTCAATGGCTGGNCAGGGTGTTCGAGAAAAACTCTTGGTCGCCTTGAATGCTCCAGATAACAGCCCTGTAGCCGCCATTTGTCAATGGCTGGCCTCGTGCCTCGTAAAACGGAGACTCCTTTTTCAAGGGCTTGCCGTCCGGGTCGTGTGTGGGATGTCGCCCTTCGCCAAGGGCCTCGAAGCTCCATGCCACCCACTTCATGATGGCCTCCCAAGTCCCTGCAGCGGTGCAGGACTTGGGGAAGCAGGCCATCATGAAGTGGCTGAGCAAGGAGGACAGCCCACACAGCAGCGACCCGAACGACCAGATCATAAGCGAATCCCGGGTCTGGAACTCAGCGGCATCACCGTGCACGAAGAGTGGCACCGTGTTGAGCTTCCAGCCGGGCCCCTTTAGCAAGGGGTGCTTCGTCAACCTGTCGTCCCGTGTCTTCTCTGCCTGAGTCCAGAACTTTTCCAAGTTCGCCAGGCCGAAGAGCTCCGGGAAAAGCTCGTACTCTTCGAGAGAAGAGAAGACGACATGGGGCAGGNTCAACCTGTCGTCCCGTGTCTTCTCTGCCTGAGTCCAGAACTTTTCCAAGTTCGCCAGGCCGAAGAGCTCCGGGAAAAGCTCGTACTCTTCGAGAGAAGAGAAGACGACATGGGGCAGGAAGACGGTGGCATCGACCGGTCCAGTCGTGCCTGTCTTCGGATCCACTGCAGGAACCGAGACGACTTCGCCCTTTGTCAAGGGCACGTCCTTGCAGAACCTTGCCATGAGGTCCCGGTGGCAGTTGCCAGGGCAGGACCCGTAGGCACCGGTCTTGGCCATGCTCACAAGCTCGTCGTGCTGAGCCCCGTCGAGCACAGCTTGCNCAGAACCTTGCCATGAGGTCCCGGTGGCAGTTGCCAGGGCAGGACCCGTAGGCACCGGTCTTGGCCATGCTCACAAGCTCGTCGTGCTGAGCCCCGTCGAGCACAGCTTGCCAGGCGAGCCACTGCACCATAGTGGCGGACAGCTTGCCATGGCTCCAAAGTGCCAGCAATGCGCTTGCCAGAGCACTGTGCTCTTGCTTCTCGCCCCCTTCTTCAAGGGTGGACCTCAACCCTTTCCCAGTTTCTATGTCCAGCTGCCATCCACGAATTCTTTTCACACCTTGTGCCATGTTCCCTTGCAAAAGGGATNTCAACCCTTTCCCAGTTTCTATGTCCAGCTGCCATCCACGAATTCTTTTCACACCTTGTGCCATGTTCCCTTGCAAAAGGGATTGGCCCCTTGCAAAAGGGGCGGCGAAATTTCAAAGTTACTGCTTCGGCCAGAACGGCTTCGTCCAAATGCAAGGTTTCCATGGTCTAACTGAATGACGACACAGAAGAAGACACTGCACACGTAGCATGTTGTAATAACACGGGGGTAGGATGCAGCAGTTGAATGCCGGAATACATTGCAGGCTTTTTCGGGCTTATAGGCTCAATATGGCTTTGGCATCCACCACCACCCCTCTTCCTCCTCATCATCACCGGTATCATGATGGGTCACTATGATTATATTGCAAAAAGAAACAANGCAGGCTTTTTCGGGCTTATAGGCTCAATATGGCTTTGGCATCCACCACCACCCCTCTTCCTCCTCATCATCACCGGTATCATGATGGGTCACTATGATTATATTGCAAAAAGAAACAAAAATCATCATCCTAATCATCCTAAACCCCGAGACCGAGCCCTGAAAGCACCAAACTCATGACACTCATCATCGTCATCATCCTTCGGGTACTCGTCAATATACCCCTAAACAGCNAACAAAAATCATCATCCTAATCATCCTAAACCCCGAGACCGAGCCCTGAAAGCACCAAACTCATGACACTCATCATCGTCATCATCCTTCGGGTACTCGTCAATATACCCCTAAACAGCAGAAATGTGTTATACCAACAAAAGCGCCCAGCCCACACTTCCAGAAGCTGCAACCCTCGAACAACCCCAACTTTAAAGGTGTTCTCCCACAAGCCAGATGCTTTTGATGTCGATAATGATGATCCTTGGTTTANCTGCAACCCTCGAACAACCCCAACTTTAAAGGTGTTCTCCCACAAGCCAGATGCTTTTGATGTCGATAATGATGATCCTTGGTTTATGGTTTACGGTTTAAGGGCTTAGGGCTTGGGCCGGTGTAAGGATATCAAGAAAAGCTTCCACCCAAATGATCCTTATGATTATTTTTGGGCTTCGGGCCTTTGTAGGGATTTCAAGAAAAGCTTTCACCCAAATGATCCTTATGATTGTTTTTAGGTTTAGGGCTTAGGTGTTCAGGGCTTGGGCCTTTGTAGGGATATCAAGAAAAGCTTTCACCCAGAACTCTCACGGTGATGACGGCCATCCTTCTTTTTCTCGCCCTTGCCAGNTTTTTAGGTTTAGGGCTTAGGTGTTCAGGGCTTGGGCCTTTGTAGGGATATCAAGAAAAGCTTTCACCCAGAACTCTCACGGTGATGACGGCCATCCTTCTTTTTCTCGCCCTTGCCAGCAGGTGCCGGGTCTCATAGATGCCCTTCAAAAACCAGGATTATTGTTTAAGTTATTCTATATGATTTGGGGTTCTTGGGCATCTATTGCTAGATATGTTAACCCTTTCTCAANTCTCATAGATGCCCTTCAAAAACCAGGATTATTGTTTAAGTTATTCTATATGATTTGGGGTTCTTGGGCATCTATTGCTAGATATGTTAACCCTTTCTCAAGGGTTTGAAAGGGCCCGAGGGCCCCAGAACTACGATCTCTGTGCAATCTGTGCATGCTCAATCTGTGCCAACACGTCAGCTTGTCTTCCCAGCGAGTGAGGCCAGCTCCCTGACGGTGTCTTTGCCCTCTTTCACCTGGGCAGCCCACCCCAACATGTCCTTTTTCAAGGACGACACATCCACAGAGCCGTCGGCGAGCACGGCCTTGCACTTTTTCAAGTCCTTTTGCAAGGAAGCCACGATCCCCTTGGCTTCGGTGACGTGGTTCGGGGAGACCCACTTCGAGTTCTTCGCCTTGTCAATCGCCTCCTCGAGGTTGGAGATCGTCTGCTGCTGCAAGCCCTCATCTTGCGAGCCTTTCCCAAGGCCTCTGCCTGAAGCTCTGCAGAAGACCTGTCCTCGATGGCCAAGGCCGGGTCGAGGTTCTCGATCGTCAACTGGCCCTTGTTGTGCCCCTTGGCCTGGCCTTGGCGGAACGGCTTGCACTTCCCTTTCTCAAGGAATCTGTCGCCAGTGCTGCTGCTGGCAGCCCCTTTGCCCAAACCCTTTTGCAAGGGTGTGGCGCTGCGGGGGGAGGGGGGGGGGGCCTTTCCCTCAGCCTCTTCCCCGCCCCTTTCCTCCTCCCCACTCCCCTCTCTCCCCCTCTCCCCACCGCTGCCGTCTCCTATCCACCTCCTCGCCCGCAGCTTTGGAGAAAGAGGGAGAGAAGAGGAGCGGCGGGAGAAAAAGGGCGGGAAGGGGGCTTGGGAAAAGACCCCCACCCCCTCCCCCCGCAGCCCCACACCCTTGCAAAAGGGTTTGGGCAATGGG
>BGNK01006029.1:402-14366 GCA_003297005.1 Symbiodinium sp. clade A Y106
GGTCCGGGCTCTTGGCAGTCGCAGCCCAGCGCGCCTTTGCTGCCTCTCTCCTTGAGCTCCCGCCCGCTGCCGAGCTCGGAGAAGGCCCAGAGCCCGAGTTGCACCAACTCCTCGCCGAGGCGCGCTGGGATGTAGCATAACAGGCTGTGTCCTACACCAGCTGCGCAGGGCGCTGCAATGTAGGGCGCGTCGGCACAGGGACCCTCATCGCGAACTTCCCTCTGGTTAAAAAGGTGCGTTAAAAAAAAAGTCGCCCGCCTTAACTGCTCTAGGCTGTCGCCTTGGTTTTGGACCTGTTGCACTGGGACCGCGTTTTGGATTGTCTAAAAGGTGCGGGGAAAAAGAAAAAAAAACTTTGCGCTGTTTCTGTTCGCAGCCGCTGCGCAGCCCACGCGGTCACAAACTCCGGTGGCTTATGCGAGTGTCCCAGGACCAAAAAACCTCTGCTCAGGGAGTGGCGTGTCCCCGCGAAATTTCACTCGTGGCAGAGATCCGCCACCGTCGCCGATCCAAAGTTGCGTGCTTGCAGGAGTTGACCGGCACAGTGGCAATTCCAACACGCACCGCCGCGATGGAGCGGCTTCATTGCTGTCGCGGCCCGACGAGCGGAGAGCCGTGTGCTGCCGGACCACCCCCGCGTTTTCATCAGTTCCTCGCTGATGGCCTGTGCGGAGTCACGTCCGGGGTGGGTAGCGGGGCAGGTAGTGCTGCGAAGAAAGGCCAGCAGAAAATACTGGCACAAAGAAAAGTGTTTCCGCCACTTACGACCGAAGTATCGAGGTCGTCGCCACTGGCTTTTCGCTATGGCGAGGCATTGCTAATCGCGGTTGGCACGAGGAATACGAGGCTGGAAAGGTGTGAGAGTAGACCATCATCGCCGTCGTGCCTCGAAGGCTTGCGATCACCTCGCGGTGTCCAGCGCGCTTCGACCGCACAGCCCGATTGGGAAGCCCCGGGAAGCCGTCGGCGATCGAAGGCTGCCTCGCTGCAAATGGCTGCAAATGCGCGCTGCTGCACATTGGACGGGGCCTGCGCCACCGCTCCGACATGCGTGCAGACGGAGCAACGGTTTCTCAAGAGTAAGAGCCTCCCACCATGTGTGTGTGTGAAATAGGTTGTCTGGAAAATGTGGGTCATCCCGCCAAAGCAAAACCCGCCGCCGGACACCGGCGGTCAACGTCACAGGGCACCAACGACACTAGTGACTAACTAGTGGTGGGGATGCGCCTCGAAGTTTCGGCAGTGAGAACAAGGGGGGTCGACAAAGAGGAACCACGAGGTGGACAGAGAAACGGGTGACAACGAGGCAGGGACAAGGAAGGGGGACAAAGGGGCAACAAAGGGACGGGGACAAAGGATGACAAAGGGACAAAGGGGGGACAAGGAAAAGGGGGGACGAGAGGGGGAAAAAGGAGGGACAAGCGGGGATTGTGGAGAAGAGGCGGACTAGTTTCACAGTGATTAAGATTTTACGGTTTGTGCTTGGCAGTGTTGGGGTTGCAATATGCAGGCCAGCAGATGGTTCCCGAGTTTAGTACGTCATGCTTGCAGGATCTTGCAGGGTTACAGGATGTCAAAGGCTTGTGCGGCTCTAGTGACTCTAGCTTATCTCTTGACGCCACTGCGGTTATAGGCTAAAGGTGGGTGTTTGAAGGCTTGCTGGCTTTGAGGGCACTGGCCGGGCAAGGCGGACCGAGGAGGGACAAAGCCAAAAAGGGGAAGGGAACAAGCTGAACCAGGAGAACAGGGGGAACGATGGGGGAAGAATGCAGAACAAAGGGAACAAGAGGGCAATTGAGATCAAAGGGGTACAACCATGACAAGCCAGGACGGACAGACAACGGGGAGGACAAAGCAGGGCAAGAAGGGGGACAACCATGCCAAGCAATGACAGCAGGGTGACAAGGGAGGGGGAGTACAAAGCGAGGGGACAAAGAGGAGAAGGGGGACAACAACGGTTAGGACAAGCGCGGGCACAGTCGCAAAGGAACACAGGAGCAAGACATATCGCAACCTATCGCAACTGGCAATGCATCAGGCTTGTGACGTGTCAGTCATAATGGTGTCATAATAATCCTGCAGCTGTTCGGGCTGTTCGATCGTCATTCGGCACCTCCTGCGTTGATTTGATGGCACGAGGCTTGCCATGGCAGGGCGCGGCGAGGGGAAAACACTATTGCGCTGGTTGCGGTGCCGAGGTACCGCGACAAAAGTTCATATGTATCAGTGCGCACATGCTCGCGAAAAGGATTCCTTCCATGCCCATCTTACGGGGTTGGACGCGGTGGTAATGGTGGCATGTGATGGAATGTCGCAAGCTTTAGCTTCCAGCTTGTGTACAGCCATGGCGCACTCGTCAATGTCACGGTCTTCCAGCCGCATGTCGCTCAGAAGCTGCCGTGAGAAAGGGTTTCGGCACCAGTCCTTGTTTGCTGAAAATTCAGGTGTTTCCGTTGGACGATGGATATGTGTCATGGCACGGCCCCCAGTACATTGTCTGAAGGGACAAACAACATTCTGACAGTTTCCATGCATCTAAGCTTCAGGTACTGCTGCAGCCTACGTGCGACCCCCGGGGTGGCGGTCTGGTGTCATGTCACTTCGGGCCAGTATTCTTCCTTGGACGGTTTGCGGCAGTGTATGCCAAGCTATGCCTTCGCATTGTCATTTCACAAGATGGTGGTTGTGTTGCCCCACAGGTCCACAGCCCGGAAATCTTTCGGGCTTGAACTAGACAGTGTAGAAATTGCGAGAAGTCGGTGAGGCCATGTATGTGATGCAAGCCCATGCAGGCTTTGTCGGCCAGTCGACCAGTTACACTATTGGTCAAAAAGACTCCGTGTGCAGGCGAGTCATCCCGTTGCATCGACACAAGGTAATGTGCTCTTAGTGAGCATCGCGACTCCCATGTATCGTTGCAGAATGATTCTGACTTCTAGAGTCGCCACCGAGGCGAATACTGCCCTAAACCCATAGCCTTCAGCAGGACTTACATGCCGCATGCGTGGCAGGGCATGTGTGCATAGCGGTGTGACCCTGCCGTGCTGTTCCATTAAATCATTAAGCCACCACAGTACATACAGTGGCGTCGTACTCTGTACTTGTATGCGGTTTGCCGACACTTAAACTTCAAGTCTTTAAAAATGCGCGTGGAAAAAAAGTCTTTTGGTAAGGTCCCTGTCCGTGCGAAACCGAAGACATGAGCTCAGCTTGCTATAAGCACGGCCGCGACTCCTTTTTGCGGGGTGTTTCCTCGCATAGGAATGGACCCTCGACTTCCCTTCCCAAAGCCTCCATAGGTCCTCATACCCCTTCACCTCATGCCCCGAAAAGCTCAGGTTCCGAGATGCAAACAGTTGTTTTCCACGGAGCTTTGACTTAGGTCGTTGTAGGTGTTCCGCGCCATGAACGTGACGAAGAGCAATTTTTTAGACGCGACAGCAGAGATCGAACGCTTGTTGCCGACTGTCGAGTTCGTGGCAATCGATGAAGAAATGACAGGCATTTTTCTGCCAGGCCTTCAGGAATTTGTGGGTGATGCGCCGAGCGCACGCTATTCAAAGATGAGACAGGTTGCTTCTAATTACAGTATCATACAGTTCGGTGTGGCACTGTTCACGAAAGAAGCGGGCAATGATGGCAAGTTTGTCGCGCATGCCTACAACTTCTATACGTTCCCAGAAACTGGTGCCGTTAACATGGAAGCGAGTTCTGTTCACTTCAATTCCAAAAACGGTATGGATTGGAATTCTTGGATTCGAGAAGGAGTTCCGTACGTGACCCGAGAGGCCGCAGCAAAGCTGAAGCTACAGCTATTCCCGGAGGAGAATAAAAGCACGGCGGCAAAGCGTATCCAACTGACGAGCACTTTCGACATTGAGAACACTGGCAAGGCCATTGAAAGCCTGAAAGGCTGGTTGGCCGACGAGGCACGTCAGGACCAGAAAGAGTTAGAGATCATAACCTGCAATGCATATTTGCGCCGCTTTATGCACGAAACACTGCGGGAAAATTTTCCCGACTTGGCTGTGGAGTCCCGACCCACGAAGATCCATGGTCTATCTACGATGGTCGCACTCAGGCTTACAGCAGCTGAGAAGGTGGAGCGGGACGCGAAGATCAGGGCAGAGAAGGAAGCAGAATTCACTCTGAAAGTGGGTGTCCGACGGGTGTTTGAGGCGCTTGCGAACTCCAGAAAGCCGATCATCGGCCATGCCTGCTTCTTGGCGTTCTTCTGGTTGGCTCTTAGGACTTTAATTTTTTGGGTTTCTGTATGAACTATACTATGTAGGCTAAAAGTTTAACCTTTAGGAGGGGTTCAAAAGTCAGCCAAGGCCTGTATGATTTGATGTTCGCCTTCTCTCATTTCGAGGGGCCCCTGCCCGAGTCATTTTCAGACTTCAAGAAGTCTGTATGCGACCTGTTCCCAAGCGTGTATGACACGCAGCTGCTTGCGAGAAGCGACGTCTTGAAGCTCAAGTCAGATTCAGGTGAGGCCTTGCGAAACCAAGGGTCCAAGAGTCAGAGTTTGGTGCTCCGAAACTTTTGGGTTGTTTAGATGTACCTAGAAAGCAGGCATCTTCCAAAACAGCTTCGACATAACGCACACCGTGGCCAACTCAAATCGTGGATGCCAGGGTCAACCCCTTTTTTTGGGGTTCTCGGAGTCAGAGTTTTGCTCTGGGCAGAAGCGTGAAGCTGAAATCCTCAATTTCTATATACATGCCTCCTTACCGTAAACCCTGAGCCAAAAAACAACCTAGGCCCGGAAGTCTTGCATAATTATGCTGAAACCACCGAACCCTAAGCCCTAAACCCTAGAATCCGTGGAAACCTAAAACCCCCAAACCTAAAATGACCCCAAACCCTAAACTCTAAACCCGAAGCCCGAAAACCTAAACTCCGTAAGTTTTTTACCTTAAACTACAACCCTAAACCCGAAACACTAAGCCAGAAAGTCTAAACCCTAAGCCCTAAATTCTAAACCTTCAGCTCTAAGCCCTAAACTCTAAACCCTCAGCCCGAAACCCCTAAGCCTTCAGAGGGGAACTGCAACAACGCTTCAAGAGCTTCGCCTTGGGCGAGGCGCGGAGCGGGGCGGGTGCGGTAAACCTAGGGGTCGGAGTTTAATGTTGAGTACGACAAATACTGATGATAATGGGAATAAAAAGAATAGGAAAAATTGAAACATTATAATAACAATAGTAATGCTACTACCACTACCAATAACACTGACGTAATTAATATCACATACTACAACCATCTAATTTTGCATCTCAATATAGTACAAAGTAAAACTATGTAATATAATATAGTGTAGTATAATACAACACAATGGACTGCGCCCGGCAGCCTCACCGTAGTCTGTGGCCTATCTGCCTTTAGGCCTGCACTGGGACTGCATTGCACGTTGGACGGTGAACAAAGTGCGTGGAAAAAAAATGGAGTAGAATAGAACCGAATACAATGCAGTACAATATGATATAGTAGACTACAATATAGTGTACACATACTGTATCCCCCAAAGCCTCATTCTAGTTATTAAGGCTTGTGCATTACTGGGGCAGGCTTTCTGGTTTTGTGGCGCGCACTCAGGAACACAGAGATAGAGGAAGAGGGAGGTATGAATGAACAAGGCGCAGGCATGTAGAAACTTACATGTATGATCATGTATGTATATATGTCTACATGTGTGTGAGTGTGTGTAAATGCCTTGTGCAGATGTGTATGTGCATATGCATATATATATGTGTATGTATGTGTGCGTGCATATGTACAAACATACATATGTTCATGTATGTATGTATGTATGTGTGTATGTGTATATTTGTTCATATGTTGCTCTGCATGACATGTATTTGCATATGCATTTGCGCTGCGGGGAGTAAGTGTTGGGTTTAGGGTCCATGGTTTGGGACTTTGGGTTCGAAGGCGTTTGTATGGGTTGTTGGGCTTCGGATTTCAGGCCTCGGACATCTCTCGGTCCGCAGTTTGGGGCTTCCGGGGTTTAGGGCTTGGCGTGAGGCTTGAGATGCGACCATCGAGTCTACAAGGGGTTGAGCACTACAGGTTGGGGCCCCTAGCATAGGGGCCTTAATGATTACAATAGGGTTGTGGGGCACATGATACTATACCTCAAACAAGGAACCCCCAAAATAGTAGTTCTAATTATTTAGGCCCCTATATTACTATGAGACGTTCCTCAACAGGTCCATCGAGTCTTGCGAGAAGAGGCAGAGGCTGAAAGGGCAGACGGCAAGGAGACGGTAGAGATCACTTTGGCAGAGGGGCATGAGAAGTATGCGACAGCCGCCTCCTATCATGAAGCCGGCTTTGATGCCTACATTACGGGATGTGTTTTGGTGCCCAAGAATCTCCTCAAAGCTTTCGGTTGTGAGAGTTCAAGAAGCTTTTGCTAGGAAAGAACGCAATCACACAAGCCAAGGCGCATTTGCTTACATGGCCAAGCATGTACCGGCCGGGGAAGGCGAGAAGATATTCAAGGGCCGTCTGGTAATGTTCCGAAATTTCTTCAACGTCAACCTGCAGGGCGAGGATGAACTTATTACGGATGGTGCCTACCTACACACCAGGGGTTTGACGGGCCGAAATGCCACGGAGTTCACCGAAATTCTTCAGGGCATCCTGAAGAAAATCAAAGCCAAGCCGGAGGAACCCGACATGGAGGTGACCCTGGACAGTAGCGATGCCTTCCAGACCCTTGTCTTGGTTAAGGCTACCTTCCATAGTTTCCCCTTAACACTCTAAAGTGAGAACCTTAGGCCGTAAACTTTCCAGCAAGTCCAGGACAGGCAGCGCTTGTCCTACACCCTAAAACTCAAAACGCCGCACCCTCACACCCGACTTGGAGGTTCATGGGTAGTTATAAGTGGGGTTATAAGTAGGGTAACCATTATTATAACCCATATTAGGGGACTTATGACCCCACATATAACTACCCATGAACCTCCAAGTAGACTACAAAATCCCGAGCTGCCTCACCAGAGGATTCGATTGGTTTAGGGTTTAGGGTTTCGGGGTTCCTGTAAAGGGATTTATAAGGGTTCTATAAAGGGGTTTGGGAGTTTAGGGGTTTAGGAGTTTAGGCCTCAAAAGAGGATTCGATGGGTTGATGATGACTCGGCCTTTGCCATCTTCCCGGCGCAGTCTGGGGACTTGGTGGCTGGAGTCTGCCAGCACGTGCAGGCTCGTGTTACGGGTCTGGGGGTGTGAGGATGAAGGGCCCAGAGAGCCCAATACCCCTTAATTAAGCAATATACCTTAAATTATAAGGGGCTGCATATTATGATTTAAGCTATATTCCTTAATTCCCTTATAGAACCCCTATAGATCCCTTTAAGGAGCCCTTTAAGGAACCCCTAGGCCTTAAGCTATTCTTCCTTAATTGAGGGGTATTGGGCTTTCTGGGGGTTTTTAAGGTGTTTCGGCTTTGGAGGGGGACAAAGACCCCTCAGCTGCCAGAGTCCGAGTGTGCGAGCGCCACCTCTTATATCCTAAAGCCCCACCGCTTCTTTCTATGTTTAGGGTTTAGGTTTACCATAAATCTACTACAGGGGTTTACCCACCATTAAAATCCCTAGGCCTACGCCCAACATGGCCCAGGCGGCTGGCGGCCATGTGGATGGCTTGAGCTTCATGCCTGGCGCAGAGTTCTTCCAGGCGCAAACGGTTCCAATACGGGTTTGAGGTTTAGGGTTTGGGGTTCACGGTTTGGGGTGCTGGCATCCATCAAGTCCCGTTGAAAGTTCAAGCAAAGCCTCTAAGCCCAAAGCCCCAGTTTGTACAAACAAGTCTAAACGAATCCTAAGCCCCTAACCCAAGATATATACGAACACGTGCAAAACTGAGGCAGAGTCGCAGAAAGCGGACCTGGCAGAGCCCTTGAAGAAGAAGGCCCGCACGACGGAGTGACGTCCCGGGCCGCATCGGCGCGGAAGGCTGATGCCCCCTCAAAGCCTGGGGAGCACAGAGGGCTGTAAGGTTTAGGTGTTAGGCTGGGGAGCATGCAGTGCTTTAAGGCTTTAAGGTTTAGCGGTTTACAGTCTGGGATGTAGGGCTGTATTGGTCAAGGGCTTTAGGGCTTCAGGTTTCAGCGCTACGGGTTTTGGGGTTGCTTAGAAGGACGTATCGAAATGGAACCTATCATCCTCTAGAATTTTGCATTACTTTTCGCAGAGAGGAGCCCTCAAATGCTCGTCCTCAATAAGTGCCGGAGGCCTGAGGGGACTGGAAGCGACAAAGTCTTCGCACCTCGAAGAGGTTCTGAAAATTCAGAACAAAGGGTTTACCTTAAACTCTACCCGGACCCTAAAGAACCATAAAGAACCTACGTTTTCGAGGACTGATGTAACGAAATCACAAAAAGGAGCCCTAGAAAGGAAGGTCTTACAAGGTCCAGGAAAACCCTAAAGCTTCTAAACGTGAGGTTTAGAACGGGCTTAGGGTTGAGAATGAAGGGTTTACCTTAAACTCTAAACCCTAAAGCTTGGCAGGAGTTTGGAGTTTCTGGGGAGCGAGGAGCCATCTGAGGCTTAGCATTTTGTGCGGTGTGCGAAGCTTGTGGGCGCTATCAGCGGGAGGAGAAAAGGCTTTAGGGCTGTGAGGGTGAGGGGTTTGGGTATAGGAGTTTAAGATGGGGTTTGTGCCTCAGGGGTCTGGGTTTGGGACTTGGGAATGTCTTCTGTGTGGGATTCTGGAAGCTGTTGAAGTTGAAGGCAACGTGGCCTGCCTTTTCCGAGGCTGCAATGTGCCAACATGCCGACAAGCTCGCCATGCCATCCCGGCTGATTGCTGTGCCAATTCCTGAAGTCTGAGCCAGAAGCTTGCCTTCACCCTCAACCCTAAGCCCTACAGCTATTATAGGGCCCGAAATACTTACCAGTTCCTTATTATGATTACAGTATAATGGGTCCCAAAACCCTATTCTAATTATTAAGGCCCCTATATTAAACCCTTCGGAGAATCCTGGTGTCCAGTCCTCAAACTTCCCCGGGATGCTTCAGACAGAGTGCATCAACTAAACAGCAACGGTCGTTTAGGGTTTAGGGTTTAGGGTTCCCCCGAATTGCAAAACGCCAGTCAAAGAGCCGGAGAGCGAAACCTCGAACCGTGTAAACTGTGCACCCGTAGAGACTTACCTTGCGCGCTCAATCCATACTTTTTGCCCTAATCCCAAATTCCTTTGTGGGTAGTTTGCCAAGCCAAACTTGGGTCCCTTTCAGGGTACGTTTTACAAGGGTGACGTACCATTTTGGGACCTAGAAAGAGGCCCTAACTTAGAGAACTACCCATGTGGCAGCGCTTCATGCCCGAGCCGAGCTCCCGGCACTGCACTCCAACACTTGCGTCAAAAAGCTCGAGCCTTGAATCTCAAACCTTAATTAGGGGTTTAAGATTTAGGGCTTAGGGTTACACCCTTAGTAGTACAGAAGAACTATAAGGGTTGCTCCACGAGTTGCTACAAGAGATTGAGAGTTGGGGCGCAAAGGAAAGGAGTAGTAGAGTAGGTAACCTTCAGTTCTTGTGAGGCATTATCATCCCGATATCATCCAAAAAGTTAACCTTTCGTTCCCCTAGAATACTGGACAAGTAAGAACCTCTTTGCTTTCAACTCTGAAACCTTGAACTCTGCACCTAAGCCCAGAAGTCGAAAAGCCCTTACCCAGAAACCCAAAGCTTCAAATACCTTGGAGCCCTTACTGTAGAATCCTGTAAAGAGTCCTTACAGAACTCTGACAGGAACCCCTATATTAACGGCCTTATACTACTAGCATTGGAAGCCAGGCGGCAAGGCCATCCTTCACGCCATGACGCACGGCTTCGCCGCAGCCCTGGAGAGAGATTGAGGTGTTTAGGGTTTTACGGCTTCAGGATGTTTGTTTCAGGGTGCGGCGGCTTGTAGGTTTTCGAATGTTTCAGCGTTTGGGGTGGTTCAGGTGGAATATAGGGTTAAGATCCCTGCTCGGGAGCATCGCGGCCGGCAGCGATTTTTATTTATTTTTTGTCGGGCATCTTACTATCGGGCTCGCAGAGTTTAGGTAGTTCTCTTGTTTATTTTGTTGGGCGAGGTGGTACGTGTGAGAGCTGGAATAGGCCCGATGTTGGGTCGTGAAACCTTTAAGGGCTTTAGGGGTGTACTCTAGGGTTTCGGGTTTAGGGATCAGGCCGTGATGCAAGGATCTGGCTAGTCCCCAAGCCGTGTGGCAAAAAGGGATGAGGGTTTAGGGTTTAGGTTTTTATGTTGGCATTCATCAAGTCCAGGTGTAAAGAAGAACTGACGTTTTGTATTGCCCTGAGCCACAAACTCGATTCTGAAGGAAGCCTGGGATCCCACGAAACCCCACACCCTAAACCCTGAATCCTAAGCCTTAAGCCCTAAACCCTAAATCCTAAACCCTAAAACCCTAAACCCTAATCCCTAAACCCTTTGTCCTTGCCAAGTAGGAGGGAAAAATCCCTAAACTCTATAAGTCCCAAGTCCCAAACCCGAAAGGCACAGAATCCTGAGCACTACATCGGCCTCTCGGTGCATTCCACGTACAGCGCCTTCCAGGCGGGTTCTGGGGTTCTCTGTGTTTTTCAAGAAATCTTAAGCCCGAAAGAGCTTTGTAGGGGTGTGTGGTTGTGCGGCTTTGGGTTTAGGGTTGGCGCCAAATCCGAGTTCGGGGTTTGTTAGGCATGAGACAAGCTACGGCCAGAAGCGGAGGTTGGGGCCATGGTTCCATAGAAGCCTTCCCCAGCCCTGAATGAAACTCTAAACTCCAAAAGTCCCTAAACCCTAAACCCTAACCCCGTAAACCCTAGACTCTAAACCCTACACCCTAAACCCTAAACCCAAGGCCCTTCGAGTCCGAAATGCCGCACCCGGAACCCGTCGACCTCGGGGTCCGAGTTGTGAGAGCGCGTTAGGCCAAAAAAAGCCGAAGTCTTTAAAGCAAAGTAACTTAAAGGGTTGCTTAAGGGGCTCTTTAAAGGGTTCTATAAGGGATCTATAGGGGGTTTACGGTTTATAGTCTACTTGGAGGATCATGAGACTTAGTAAGTAAGGCTATAAGTACCTTAATTGGGGTTAGAAGTATAGTTGCCTTAATTAGAACCCTAGTTACTAAGTCCGTGATCCTTTAAGTAAAGCAAAACCCTCAAGCCCAAAAGCCTTAAACCTAAACCCAGAGGCATGCTACAAAACCTCAAGCCCAAAAGCCCCAAACCTAAACCCAAATGTGGAGCCTTGCCTGGCAAGTGCGAGAGTGAGCGACGAAAGACGGAAGCATCTGAGAAATCCCAGAAGGATAGAAAACCCTAAACCCTAAACCCTAAACCCTGCAATGCGGGCTTTGTCCTTGCTAGGTAGGAGGGAAAAAAACCCTAAATCCTAAACCCTAAACCGACCCTCAAGCCCAAAAGCCGCAGGCTTGGTGACTCCTCAGACATGCAGGAGGCAAAACAAACCTTTAAACCTAAACCCAGGAGCATATTATTGTAAACCTTGCAGCCCAAAAAGCCCCAAACCTAAACCCCGAGGCATATTATCACAATGGCGATATGCACTTTTGCCCGCGCCCCTGCTTGAAAATGGCCAGAGCCTCAGTTTCTGCGGCGTGTCGAGTGGCTGGGCGGTTTGCGGTGGAGGATCTAGATCCAAAATGCCCCCAATCCCACAAATCAGATACAAATAAGTAAATGCGGGAGGCGAAGCGTTGAGACATTTGGGACAGGTTTGAGGTGAGTACCACCAAAATCCGACCCAAATTTTACACAGATCCGGGAAAGGGATTCCGTACAGACCCATGTTGGGCCCGGCCACAAGCCCTGCACCTAACCCGCACGCCTTGAAAAGTTCCTTAACCAAAAGGAGCAAGCCTGTGTGCCCTTCACGCCAAGCTTTCCCGGCCGCGGCCTTATCGCTTGAGCTTTGCTTCCGCTGTGTTCAGCAAAAGGGCATCCACGTGGGGCAAAGAAAGGATTTTGAGCAATTAGAAGGATATAGTCTGTTTTATACCCTTATCTGCATGCTGCCATGCATCTTTGTGTAAACCGTACAGCGGTGTTGCTCGCTAGTTCCCGCCTGCAAAGTTGAAGCCCATCGGAGGCCTCAAAAGGTGGGATGAAGGTAGGTAGGATGAAGGATCCCTTGTATAGGGACTCTTATTTGGGATTGCCCCACCTTGCTTTTTCCCACCCTTGGAGCCCTTTGATTTCAACACCTTGTACGCGAACTTGAAGACACGTGCGCAGACCTGCAAGTCCTTTCCTGTGCTTTCGGTATTCCGTACCCGAACTCTGCACCGGCCTGCAAGCCGGCGTTCGGTTCTGTTGCAGAATTCCCGCAGAAGCCACGACACTAAGATCCAAAAGGTAATTTTAATTCAGAACAGTTTTACCGTCTTTCTTCAATAGCACTAGAAAAATCGACGTGGCAACCCCAAGCTTCAAAGCGGAACCCCAAAGACGACACCCTCAACCTTAGACCCTAAACCATGAAGCGCGAGCTCGAAGGCCAAAGCCGAGAACCCAAAGCCGTATGTCGACCTCTGCCTTGAGGCATGAATCACATCGCCGAGTGCCGCAAGCAGATGGCATGAGCCTTGGAAGAAGAACAGGCAAAAGGGCATACAGGGCTTAGGCTTGAGGTTTTGCACGGTTATAGAAACAGTCGTGTCGGCAAGGTGATGCAACAGCAACGGCCACCACCACCATCAACCAAGATGACGACCACTACCGATACTGCTTTCTCTGCCATGGTTGCTGCCACCTGTACAGAGTGCTAGCGCTAGAGCTACTGCTCCTCCTCTTCCTGCTCCTGCTCCTACGACTACTACGACGACGACCAGTCCTGCCACAGTACTACAAGTTCTACAGGTACTGTGCGTTCTGCAAGTACTACAAGTGCTAGTCCTACTTGCTGGTACTACTGCTGTCACCACCGCCAGCACCACCATCATCACCACCAGAATGCGTGCTGATGTTTTCCTCGGTGGCGCTGTGGCTTGAGTAGGACTCGCACCCGAGTTGCTGGTATCTAACAGGACAGATTTTGTGCGGGTTAGAGAACGCTTTATGCTTTAAAGTTCGTGATTTCCCAGCATGGCAACCGCCTCAGCTTAGTAGCTGAGTGGATACACTTTACACTTTTTGGGATAATATGACCCACTACAAAACTAAAAGTGTACACTTTTTGGGACTTATGAACTCAGCAACTAAGTCAGTCCTGTGTCAGTGAACTTTTCTCCAGACACGTCCGGCCCCAAACTCAAGAAGGAATGAGCCTATAATCAGGAACCCAAAACCCTGTTCTCCCTACATTACCAACATGGGTTATAATTGTGGTTACCCTACTTATAACTACCCATGAACCTCCAAGTATACCTTGAACCCTAAACCCTAAACCTTAACCCCTAAACCCTAACCCTTAAACCCTCAACCCTAACCCCTTAACCCTAGCCCCTAAACCCTAAACCCCTAAACCCTAAACCCTACTCAGGTCCAGCAGCCAGAAGCCTTTCCGGAGTTGTCCTCGGATTCCACGGACCAAGAAGTGGCTAAAGCCCTCTACATGCCTCTTCCTCAGATTGGGGTAGTTCTATAAGAGCTGATTAGGGTTTACGGTTTCGGGTTTTGAGCGGCAAACTACCAGGCGTCCTTGCGTGCAAGCCTGCAGCAAAAATGGTTTAGGGTTTAAGGCAAAAAGGTGTGCATTGTGTCCGTTCGCGCATCCTTCACGGGCCGGCTTCCGATACTGCTTTAACGCCTTCCGATACTGCTTTAACGCCGGCCCTCACCATTTGCGCTCACTATGCGTAGCTCGTTTTCCCACCCCAGCCACCCTAACCTCGACCTCTTCGGGTTTAGGGTTCCATTCTGAGCGGAACCCTCGTGTTCATTCTTATCTACTACCTTTTGGTTCTAACTATATTGGGTGCATCAGTGCCGATGGGTTGCCATTA
>BGNK01006029.1:15092-28024 GCA_003297005.1 Symbiodinium sp. clade A Y106
AGGCCTACATACATACATTCATGTATACATATATACATGTATAGACACAAATACACCCACACATATTTACAGACATGCAAGCACAAATGAATACCTGTGTATATACATTCTACGCATGCATATTACGTTACTAATGGCAACCCATCGGCACTGATGCACCCAATATAGTTAGAACCAAAAGGTAGTAGATAAGAATGAACACGAGGGTTCCGCTCAGAATGGAACCCTAAACCCGAAGAGGTCGAGGTTANTAATGGCAACCCATCGGCACTGATGCACCCAATATAGTTAGAACCAAAAGGTAGTAGATAAGAATGAACACGAGGGTTCCGCTCAGAATGGAACCCTAAACCCGAAGAGGTCGAGGTTAAGGTGGCTGGGGTGGGAAAACGAGCTACGCATAGTGAGCGCAAATGGTGAGGGCCGGCGTTAAAGCAGTATCGGAAGCCGGCCCGTGAAGGATGCGCGAACGGACACAACGCACACTTGAAGCGCTTCGCCTTAGTTTAGGATTTAGGGTTTAGGGCTCCTTTAAAGGGTTACTATAAGGGTACTATAAGGGCTCCTTTGAAGGGTTACTATAAGGGTACTCTAAGGGCTCCTTTGAAGGGTTACCATAAGCGTACTATAAGGGCTCCTTTAAAGGGTTATTATAAGGGTACTAGAAGGGTTCCGTTAAAGGGCCCTATAAGGGTTTGGGATTTCCGAAAATAGGGGACCCCAATATTGTACCCCAAACAGTAGGATCCTTATTGTCAGGACCCCAAAATAAGATACCTGTAGTTTTCGGAAACTCCCGGATATCTTGTTCCTTTCTGGAAGAGGGTTGTGCTTCCAGGCTTGTCGGTAGTGAGATCCAGGTGTAAGCCGGTAAAGAGCCCCCAAGTCTTCAAGTAAACTTTGCGACTCTGAAGACATAGTACTGTTGTTTGTAGACGAATTAAGATGGTGCGCTCCGCAAGTGTTTAGGCTCCGTACGGGCACTTTCTTGCACCACCACGGCGTGATTATGAGTTCAAGTTTGCATTGTCGTCTTGGGGACTTGGGCCCTAGAATATGCCGCTGCCCGGAGAGTCAGATCTATCCGCAAACCTCCAACCTTTCCTCACCATCTGCCGCCCTTCCTCAAGGCCCTGAACGCTAAACGTTAAACCTCAAACCTCGACCGAAACCTCAGATCCTTAGTTTCCTAACTCCTGCATCTATGTAAGATGGCTCGAAGAAGTCAGCAGGCGGGGTGCACCCGGAGTTCCTCGAGTCTGCGAGGACTGTGTTTCAGGTTTATCGGGTTCTGCTGTGATTAGCAGTACACAGGTGTGCTGAACAGTTTCCTCTCGGCTTAGCTGCACTGCTTCTTCGCTTCATGATGGCTTTTGGTCGACTTGCTTCCCGGCGTCTTGGCTTAATCCTGAACCCTAAACCCCAAACTAATGGCTTTTGTTTAGGGCTTTGGGTTTTGGAATTAGGGTTTTGGGTTTTGTAGAAAGGGGCTTCCGAATCTTTGTGACGTATCAAAAGTGGCAGCAGTGACGCATGAACGAACAAGCCCCGTGTCGACCCATGCGAACAACAACAGCGTTCGCCAGTTAGGACAGTTAGGATGCATCGTTCGCGTCCGTAAAGAGTAGGCAGGTCGCGCCATGTAGCTAAAGGACATAAGCAGAAGCATTTTTAGGGATATCCCTTCCTTATTGGGCTTCACCATAAGGGGGTTTATCTGGGATATCCTTCTCATAATTCTTGCTTATGTACTTTTCCGGGCCCTAAAACCCTAAACGGGTTTGAATGTTTGGGCCCTTCTCGAGGGAGATGCCCGAGCGACCAGGACAATGAAGTGGCAGGGCATGCCGTTGACCTCCAGGAGGTTGGCGGGTTTCGGTGGCCAAACTCCGAAATCTGATACAGAAAGAAGGTTTCGCCTAATCTTTGTTCAAATTTCAGCGAACCACACCGCAATCTTGCCGCAAGACTCCCACCCTTCAGCTGATGCGTGGGGTTCAAAATTCGGGTGTTGGTGCAGGCAGCACTCCGGAAACCCCAGCTTCAAGGTGCAACAGACGAGAAGCCAGAGAGTAACCCCTACTTAGGCCCTACTTGGAGGACCACTGGAGTTGTTAAGACGGCTGGGTACTTTCATTCCTAGCTACGACGAGGACGGCAACTACCACCACCAGCATTAATGTGAACGGTAGATGAAGATAACCGATGTTTTGCTATCAGTACTCGTATCAGAAATAGTTGCAATTGCCCGGCGTTTTCCCATCTATGAACTGTGAGAGTTATGTCTGCGAGTTGTTTTGTTTTTCCTCTTCTCGACTCTACGTTTTGCCGTGTGTTGTTATTGCTATCGGTGCCATGGGAGAGACGTCACCGATACCCTGACCCACGTGATTATCATCGTCATCAATCGTCATCACAAGCAGCATTCACGAACATGACGGTTCTAGCCCTTTTCGTCATCGTTGTTGTGCTTTGTACCGTCATTGTTATCGTGCAACTCCCATCGCCACGAAAGCTCGCTTGAAAGATCTGGGAGCGAATGAGCAGGGTTATAGGTAAGGTAGGCGCAGTCCCAGCTATAAACCCTAAACCCTAAACCCTATATGCCCTAGACCCTTTAAATCCGCTCAAGGTTCTTATAGCCCGACTTAGGACCACCCTAAAGCCCCCCCCCTCAACGCACCACGCGTGACATTTCATAGAAACCCTAAAAAGGCGGGAGTTGTATACACCCATGAACCCTCCGAGCACGGAACACCACATCCACAACCCTTTTGAAACCGTAGTGCTGACTCGAAACAAGGTGTGTTTTGTATTTTAAACTGCTTTTAGCTGTATGGGTAGTTCTCTAAGTTAGGGTGCCCTTTAGGGTCCTTTTATAAGAGCGCCTCATTGTTTTGCAAACCTAACAAGGGACCCGGGTTTAGAGAACTACCCATGTAGAGTCCTTCGTCCTTCGGACAATAATATCTGTACTCAGCAACTGAGAATTGCTTTAGAAAGGCCTGAATAATTACCTATACTATTTTGGGGGTTCCTTATTCTAATGTTGGTATAATGGGCCCCAAAACCCTATTGTGATTTTTTAGGGCCCTTACCATATAGAACCCTAAGCAAGATCCCTTATAGAACCCTTTAAAGGAACCCCAAAAAGGGATCCTATTCTAATTATAAAGGGCCCCTGATTCTAAGCCCCAAGCAGGAAGAGGAGAACGAGGCGCAGTCGGAAGTCTCTGGGGTCAAAAAGGCTGTCCAGGCCGCTCGCTCCGCCTTGCTTCTTGCAATTCGGAGTCCACGTTTTGGGAGTTTGTTTCCCTAAGCTTAAACCCTAAACCCTAAACTCCCAAGGGTTTATAGTTTAGAATTTAGGGGCTTAGGTTTTAGGGGTTTGGGAAAAACTCCCAAACCCCTAAACCCTTAGCCCCTGAACCTTAAACCCAATAGTGTCAAGGGTTCGATTGTTCAAGTGTAAGGTTGGGATCTGGGAGGGCGCAGTATGGTTTCAGGGTTTTGGGACGCTTCGCGGGTGTAGGTTTCGGATTCAGTGTTGGGGCATCGAGGTTTAGGCCATCGGAGGTGTGCGGCTACGTGCCCTTCGGGTCAGGGCAGTGTGAAATGGGTTACTCTAAACCCTAAACCGTCGAGGATATCTCAACCCAAACGTTGGGTTTCTGAACGGGGGGATGACGTGTATATTAAAGATCCGGAAGCCCACAGGAACAGCAAAAAACGAGTGAATTTAGGCTTTCCTGCTGTCAGATTTCGATTTCCTGCTGTCAGATTTCAACTCTATTGTAGTATATCCTAGTATAGTCTATAGTAGTCTGTTATAGTGTATAAAGGCATACTGCAGCGTTATATTAGGCCACACGGAGGAGTAGGAGGAGGACTACAAGAGCCCGGGGGATGATGTGGCTTCTGAGTTGGAAGTCTCTCTTTCTTCTGTTGTTTTGTTCTTTTCGGAGTTCTGAGGGCTTTCAGGCTTTGCTGCTGTCAGATTTCGATTCACGCAGAGATGGCCTGCAGGAGATCTACATTCAGGAGGAAAGGGAACGAGAGGAGCGAGAAGAACGTGCGCGCGAGGAGCATCCCGCTGGCAGCCGTTTTCATGGAGGGTTTGTGTCATGTTATGCAATTTACCCGCCCGAAACTGTAATTAATCCTACGACTTTACAGGTGCCGCACATCTTGTCCGAGGAGTCCGTCTACGATCCAGCGGGAGTCAATCTGGCATTGTAAATCCTATTCTTTGTGGCCTTGACCTTCTGGTCTGTTCGTGAGGGAAGTGGATTCTCGACTGTTAGCGCCTTTTCCTCTGTTTCGGCAGGGGCTTCATTGAAACTCTTTTTTGCAATGCTGTGAAGCCCACTTTCTTTGCTGTTCGCGGGTCAGTTCCTCTCCAGCAGAATGGATGGAACCCCTACCTGCTGTCCACATCTGCATGCACAGGAGGTCAACGTGAAAGACAGGGTCGAGCCAGAAAGTGTTCCAAATAGAACAAAGGTCTGAATATTTTTTGCACTTGCAGCAGCTGGAGCGCGGCAGTGCGAGCTGTTCCGCATAGGCATAGGGTTGCTGAGGAGAAGTATGTTGAATCGAGTTGTCTGAAACCCTATGCCCGAAACCCACCACCCTAAATCCTAATGTAGGAACCTGATGAAGAAACCCTGGGCCTATAACCCCAAAATAGTAGGATTCATACAAGGAACCCTAATAAAAGCCCAAGGTTTCTTAATCAGGTTCCTATATCAAACCCCCCAAAACCCTTATACTACCCTTATAGTGCCCTTTAAAGGAACCCTTATAGAACCCTAATAAAAACCCAAGGTTTCTTAATCAGGTTCCTACACCAACCCCTAAACCCTAAACCCTGAACCCTAAACCCTCAACTTTAAGACCGCTCCGATGCGTTACGAAGCCCTGAATCCCCAACAGCCGACTCCGCAACCCTCGACTCTCTGCTTGGAGGATCATGGGACTTAGTAAGTACGGTTATAAGTACCCTAAGTGGGGTTATAAGAAATTATAAGTATAGTTACCTTAAATATAACCCTAGTTACTAAGTCCCATGATCCTCTAAGTGGCATCCTCCATCCCTGTAGCGCACACCCTACTTAGAGGTTCATGGGTAGTTACTATAGGTGAGGTTATAAGTCCCTTAATATGGGTTATCATTATAGATACCCTACTTATAACGTCACGTCTAACTACCCATGAACCTCCAAGTGATACGGTAGATACCTTCTGACACCCTAAACCCTAAACCTCTAAACCCCTAAACCCCTGAGTTCGGGATTGTAAGTGAGTGACTACAAGGAAGTTATGTGCAGAGGTACTCTTTTGAAACAGTGGGTAATTGCCCTCACCTCCTTGTGTCAATGGGTACATGCACTCTAGCCACTGCTCGTTGAGATACGGTGGACTATGTGGAGCCTTGCCTGCCTTGTGCGAGTGTGAGCCTAAACCTTTAACCTTCTGACCCTGTGACCTTTGCAGAGGAAGCCCGGCGCAGAAGGGAGGAGGCGAGAAAGAAAGCGGAGGCCTCCACGGGGGCCGAAGTTAAGGGGGGGAAGGGTTTAGGGGTTGGGGGTTAGGTAGGCTTTGGGGTTTAGGGTTTAGGGGTTTAGGGGTTTAGGGGTTTAGGGGTTTAGGGGTTTAGGGGTTAGGGGTTAAGGTTTTCTTTTTCCCTCTCGCATTGCTTGGAAGTCTATGCCCGCTCGGGTTAGGGTTTAGGGTTTGGGTCCAAGTTTGGGTTCAGGGTGGTTATCAACACCAGTAGCTTACGCAAGTGCTTTGTTTGCCCGCTTGTGCAGAAGTCTCTCGTCCTCGTTGCGACCTGCGGAGCTGTGCACGTGGCTGCAGGTGCTGGCTGAAAGGTCAGTCTTTAGAAAGGGGCTTTTTCTAAGCAGAAGACATCGCAGGAAATTGCGATGACTGCCCCTTCCCTGCATGGCCTCGCCATGAACCGAATGCGTCCATTCGCCCTGTGCTCGCTGCTGCTCTGCAAGCTTCTTACTCCAATCCTTGCCCAGGTCCCGGAAGGCTCCGGGTCCCTGCTGGAGCACCGTGAAGCTGGGTTCTTGTTAAGGCATTTAACTGAGGTTACCTTAATAAGGATCGAAAGTAAAAATATGGTTTCCTGATAACTTAAAATTAAATCCCTTAACCAGAACCCAGGAAGAAGGGGAGCTCCGCCTGGCGGAAGTTCGCCGCTATGTCCTTCGCGCCAGGAACGCCCGCCTGGGCCTTTTTGTTCAGATCGGTCATCATGACTGGGCCTCGCAGATCTCGCAGTGCCTTGAGGAGGTGCTGTCGGCGACCGACGAGCCAACTGGGGTGCATCTCAACTTTGTCAACGGCACGGCCCCCTCCGATGACGAGGTGGAGGAGTTGCTCGGCTACGTCCAGGGCAAACACAGCAAGGCCAACATCTTCGTCACCAACTCCGCGGGTGCCGCGGCCGACATGCCTCAGTTCCTGATGCAGTTGGATTCCGCTACTCGTGGGGGTGTGGACTATGACATCCTCTTGAAGCTCCGTGTGTCACCGCGAGACGATGTTCAGCAGCTTGCCTCCCAGGCGCTCTGCGGCACTCGCTTCCATGTGCGCTCGGTGCTCAACGCCTTCGCTTCCCGACCTTCACTGGACCTCATCGCTCCTGCAGGTACCATCGTGGACCGAAAGACCAGCAAAAAGCACCTGGCGCCCGCCGTCTTCAACAAGGTCTTGGGCAACCAGAGCTGGACAGGTTTCAGCGAGAGCAGTGCAAAGGGATTTCGCTCCCTGCTCTTGATGAACACGGGCAATGTCGGCCTGAACGAAGCGCAGGACCTGGCTACCTACGTCGCCGGCGGTAGCTTCTGGCTCCGGCGACAAGCAGAGCCTTTGAAGACCGCCGTCGCTGCCATTCCGCGGCTGGCGCCTTTGATCCAGAAGCGCAACGACGAAGCTCGCGCTTTGGAGCTGGCACTGGAATGCTTCGTGACGACCGCGCTGCGCCTTCGTGGCCGCAGCCTAGCTACGATGCCACCGGCCCCGAAGGTGATCGCGATGTACTATCCACAGTTCCACCAAGTGCCTGAGCTGGAGAAGTTCTTCGGAGACGGCTACACGGACTGGAAGGCACTTCAGGACAAACCCTAAGCCCTCTATGTGGAGCCTTGCCTTCCTTGTGCGAGTGCGAGCGTCGAAACCCGAAACCATCCGAAACCCCAAACCCTTAACCGCCTTAACCAAAACCTAAACCCTAAACCCTAAACCCTAAACCCCAAACCCTAAAACCCTGAAGGCACTGCAGGATTTCCAAGGCGAGGGACTTCGGAAGCCTCTGAGCGAGGAGCGCGGAGGTCTGGGCTTCTACGACCTGATGCTGGGTTCTTGTTAAGAAAGCAATTTAAGCTACCACAATAGGGATCTATGGTACTGAAGTACCACACTTTCATATTTTCTTTCCTTAAAGGCACCATTATGAAGTAAAAGTCCAACCCTAAACCCTAAACCAGTCCTAAACCCTAAACCCTAAACCATTATGAAATAAAATTTTATGCTTTTTTCTCCCTGGTTACTTCAAAGCCCAGGATGAAGCGCCGGGTCAGAGGCCGCCAGGCGCGGGTTTGCCAAGGTTTGATATGGGGGCCTTAATAATTACCTAAGGGTTTCAGGGTTCCTTTAAAGGGTTCTATAAGGGGTTCTATAAGGGATCTATAACAGGGTTCTATAGTATAGGGGCCTTAATAATTACCTATACTTTTTTTGGGGGTTCCTTATCGTCTATAATGTAAAATGTCGCAAAACCTTATTCAAATCATTAAGGGCCCTGTATTGGGGCCGCCAGGCCCAGTTTGCCAAGCAGCACGGAGTGCACGGCTTCTCCTACTACCACTACTGGTTTGGGGGTGAAGGTGGCCACAACAAGAGCGTGATGTGGAAGGTCCCGTACCAGGTTCTCCACGATGGGCAGCCCAATTTGCCCTACTTCTTCACCTGGGCCAACGAGCCTTGGACCCGAAAGTTCTCGGGCCAGGCGGGTGAGGATGGGACGGGGACCCTCATCCCGCAGACCTACGGCGACCGTGACCACTGGGAAGAGCACTTTGAGCACCTGATGCAGTACTTCAAGGATCACCGCTACATGAAGATCGACAACAAGCCTGTGTTTGCCATCCTCCGCCCGCAGCTGCTGGAGCAGAAGCTGGAGCCCATGCTGAAGCTTTGGCGGAGCCTGGCGGTGCAGAAGGGCTTCTCCGGTCTTTACATCCTCTCCTCAGTGGGTCGCCGTTTCTACGAGGAGCACAACTACAAGGCAGAGCTTTTGGATGGAGCTTTCCACAATGCGCCAAGTTGCAGGGACCTGTGCGGTGGTGTTGCCTCAGACCGAGACCTCTACCTGGTCAAGGAGCAGCACCAGTACTGGGGTGCTGCAACAGGCTTCGATGGCCGAGTGCATGGCAACAGCGGTGCCCTGCACGTGACGCCAAAGGACTTCCAGCAAGCCTTGGTGGGGTCTTTCGCCAACATGACCGCCATGCCGCAGCGACATGTCCCTGAGAATCTCTTCTTCGTTGGCTCCTGGAACCATTGGGCGGAGCAGCACACGCTCGAGCCGGACGACAAGTACGTCTTCGGCTACCTCCAGGCTTTGCGCAATGCCCTTGAGCACGTGAAGCCCCGCGAACTGGAAGCCCGAGAGACAGGCGCTGAAGGCACGCCAGAAACGGTGTGAGGTTGTTAGCAAAGACAGCAGTTATTATTCGCGGAGGAATGTCCCGAAGACGGGTGCCTCCGAAATCTCTCATTTATGGGCTCAGGGTGTGTATGTAACTGCAAGGTAGGCATCCGCGAGTGCAAGGCAGAAACTGCTTCTACTTTATGACAGAAAGGCAGCTGAACCCAAGAGATAAAGCATTTTGCAGCCCAGGCAGTCGATGGCGATGTTTGCCAAATGGCAGTCGCCGGGACTGTGCGAACTGCAGCGGTCAAGGTACTCACTATATCACGAGTTGGTTCTGAGCATCCAATCTGCAGGGCAAGGAACAAACCATAGCTGTAATCCCTAAATCCTAAACCTCTAAATCCGCTTGAAGGAGTAACTTAGTACCGCCGACTCTGCACAAGCGCTGTTTTCCATCTGCTCGGTTCTAGCGACTTGGCCAGCTGGGCGGGTTGTAAAAAAAGCGCGGAGCGTACGGTCTACCTTAAGCCGCCAAAGCCAACTCTTTTGTAGGGTTCCGATAAACTGTATATCGCGATTTATAATAGAACTACTTACTTTCTACGTCTTTCGACCCGACCCTCTTCAGCATGTCGCTCCAAAGACCCGTAGAAGCCCCAGCCCTGGCTCAACTCCTCAAGCCTCAAAGCTCAGAACTCTCAGCACTGAAGCGAAAGTCCTAAACCCTAAACCCTAAACCGTACATCCTGAAGCCCTGAATCCCGAAGCCCTAAACCTATGAGCCCAAAGCCTGAGACGCAAAAACCTGAAACCGACCCGGAGAGCCTCGTCTCGCTCCAATGTGCCTGGAGGAAGCTTGGAGAAAACAGCAAGAAGCCATCGAGAAAGCCCAGGCCGCTCCACACAAGGGGCTGCTTTAAGGAACTCCTTTACAGGGCTGCTTGAAGGGGGGCTCCTTTCCGGGATTTTGGGTTTCGGGCTTGGCGCTTAATTACAGGGTTGTCACATGGCTTAGGGAGGTTTCAAGTTTCGGGTTTTGGGTTCTCTAGGAAGGCAATAGGCACTCGCGAGGATCTGTGAGCCCGGAGCATCTAAATCGGACAGCTACCTGGAGACCAGAATTTGATAAACCTTTCCAATCGGACCCCGCTCCGCCAAAATCCTGCCAACAACTTCAGAAACCCGGTGGTTTGCCAAAAACCCGCTTAGAAATCTAAGAGCCGGCAAACAACTCGCAGAAATCCGACCTGAATCGAACACAAATTCGGCCGCAGCCCAAAATTTGCCACCAACGGCGGCAAGAAAAGTATGAATTTGCAAAACATGTCCACCAAAAATGCAGGAAACAAGCAGAGCAAGATTCGTGGCACAGTGGGGAAGCGGAGCCTGCTCGGGACACATCCAGTAATACAGGGGCTTAAATAACTACCCATACTATTTAGGGGGTATGGGTTCGCTTCGCGTTTGGATTCGCGTCGTGAATCGGTGCTCGGGGCAGCCCCGTTTGTGAAGGGGATTGGCTTGGGCAGCCTAGCTCAGAAAGCAGGCAGCACTATCCAACACCCAGTTCGACTTCACCCTAAGAATCGCTGTTTCGAGAGTATAGAGTTCGTAGAGCGCAGGGCCGGAGAAAGCGAGCTGTCTTGGACACCAGACTGCGCTCACAAATCCTGAACCTTCAACCCTAACATAGGGACCCCCAAAAGCACATAAGCATAAGCATTTTACAGGGATGTCCCTACCTTAATGGGCTTCTTATAAGGGGATTTATATGGGGTCTCCCTATCCCAATTTTTGCTTATGTGCTTTTATGGGGCCCTATAACATGCAGGTTTCGGGGTTCGGGCTGCGGGCCTGGACGCTGTAAATTGTACATGGACATGAGGCCTGATCCCAGAGAGCCCAATACTCCATACCCCTTAATTAAGCAATATACCTTAAATTATAAGGGGTTTCATATTATGATTTAAGCCATATTCCTTAATTAAGGGGTATTGGGCTCTTTGGGATCCTCCCTGTATGGTGCCATGTGGCCGTGCAGCATTTGGTTAGGGTTTAGGGTTTAGGGTAGGGTTTTGCAGATTCCCAGTGGCACGACACATCTTCCAAAGCATGAGGTGCTGTCACTTACTGTACATGACACCGACGGCATGGCTCAAGGGCTCAAGGGCTCAAGAAAAAACAAGCGGCTGCCCGAGCATGGTGTAAGTAGGGCTCCGTTAGAAAGCATGGATGTTACCCGCGGTTCGCTAGCTGACCCACCGAGTTCAAGCCAACAGGTTATGAGCCCAAGTGGCGAGGCTGCGCAGGTTCCAGATCGAGGACGACATCGAACTGACCTACCAAACGGCGCTCCTAGACATGTGGGCGGGANTGACCCACCGAGTTCAAGCCAACAGGTTATGAGCCCAAGTGGCGAGGCTGCGCAGGTTCCAGATCGAGGACGACATCGAACTGACCTACCAAACGGCGCTCCTAGACATGTGGGCGGGACGCTGGAAGATGATGCAGCTTACGAACAAGCCATTCGGGCCTCCGGACTCGGCGCGACGGATGAAACCACCGGACAAGGCACGACGCGTGACGATGGTGGTATGCCTGGCACGAGTGGAGGAGCAGAGGGTGTGCAAACAGCAGTGGAAGCGGGCAATGCGGAAGTTTTTCAGTCTCCAACTACTATGAGTACAGGGCCACAGGACCGACTGTTGCTACCTCATGCTGCGGCGATCTCTGGAACNGCAATGCGGAAGTTTTTCAGTCTCCAACTACTATGAGTACAGGGCCACAGGACCGACTGTTGCTACCTCATGCTGCGGCGATCTCTGGAACAAACCGTGGGGTTCGTCCTACAGATGTTCCTGGTGACTTATTTCCCTCACCTATGCCCTCGCCATTGACACAACAGCAGCAAGGCAATGAGTCATCAGCCTTGGGCGGAGGACTCAACCTGGCCCAACACAGTGCCAATGCAGTGCGATGGTTTTCAAGGTTGGGAGAGTTTGTGCAGCGAAGGGTGGCTCAGCAAACCCGTCCTGGTTTGGAGACAACTTTAGTGCAAGAGACTGTCTGGTCGCCAGGTGGAGCTACTAGACGGCNTCCTGGTTTGGAGACAACTTTAGTGCAAGAGACTGTCTGGTCGCCAGGTGGAGCTACTAGACGGCTAAGTGGAGGATCTCCTGAGACCCAGCCTCTTTTCGACAATGGGCAAGCTAGGAAATTGCGAGAAATGACCTTGGCGGCTCCACAGCTCTACGGATCTACGGCGCAGAGGGCGGGAGGTTCGGATTCTTCGGCCTCATACACTCGCGAGCAGATGGAGAAGGAGGTGAAGCGTCAAGTGGAGCAGGCTATGCAAGGACATAGGGCGCTGTCTGATGGGAATCAACGCCTTCGTCTGGAGCTGGAAGCAATGAGAGCTCAGACAAGGGAGGTGCTGGCGGAGTCGAGGCGGCGAACTATGTTAACGAATGCCCCTGCAAGCGGCGATGGACGAGAGGGACGTGTACCCGAAGGCAATCCACCTGGACTTTCTGGACACAGTCGCGAGCAGGAGGGCGAAAGGAATTCGTGGACCCAGGCGCCGAGACTACAGCAGGGCCCCGGAGAGGCTCGTGAACAGGATGCACAGCGGGGACCAGAGAGTGCTCCGAGCTTGCATGGAGTTCTACGAGGAAAATCTTCGGGTCGAGATGGTCGTGACGACGGGCGCGCAGCAAGTGCAAGGACCCGGAGCCTTAGTGAACCAAGGGGTTATCTTTCGGAACTACTTGGACGCTTTGGGGGTTCAGAAGGGCAAGGTGACAATGGAGAACGCGGCGTACATGCTGGCAATCCTTTGGGACTATCAGTACGTGACGGTGAATCCAGAAGTGATCTTGCGGGACCGAGACCTAGTGAAGCAGGTGGTATGTTTGCGCGATCAGAGACGGAGAGAAGGTAACCCTCTGTAGATAGAAACTATGTACCCGGAGGCAATCCACCTGGATTTTCGGGACACAGTCGCGTGCAGGAGGGTCTTTTGCAGAATAGTGAGCAGGGCATGTCCAGTGGTCCAGTCGTATTTGGTGGGCAAGTAGACTCCGTACCTCATGTCCCAGGTGGTCTGATCACAGCATCCTGCGCCAGATCAAGCAGCTGATGGGGGACCTCAAGGGAACAGTCATATGGAGGCACTACTCAAGGGCATGACTCAGTTACAAGCAGCGATGACTATGCAGTTGGGGATGGCAGCCACTAAACCGGAAACCATCCGTCCAGGAAC
>BGNK01006030.1:1559-31143 GCA_003297005.1 Symbiodinium sp. clade A Y106
GGGTTAGGGCTTTAGGGGTTTATAGGGTTTCGGGATTTAGGTATTTAGGGATTAGGGTTTAGGCGGGGCTCGTTATGTAATTGGAATAGGGTCATGGGGAATATTGTACTCAGTTATAATAAGGAGGCTCCAAAAGAAAGGTAATTCTAAGGCCTCTCATTATTCTACCCAACCGAACTAGCAGCCCAAAGAAGCACCTAGGGTTTAGGGTTTAGGGGTTAAACCTGGACTCCCAAGCCCCGACCCGTATAGTACGATAAAAGCCTGAATAATTAGAGAATGGTTTCGGGGCAGATGATACGATGAGCATTGGTAATTTATTTAGGCCCCTGTATTGGACCTTGAAAACAAAATCCTGCAAAAAAAAACCTCCGAAAAGCCCCCCAAAAAGCGCCTGTGACCGATGCCAGGACAGAGCTTTTGCCACTGCGGTCTTCACCCAAGAGCACGAGCTTCCTCAAAACTTCAAGGCTCGTAAGGTTTACGGTTTGAGTTTTGGATCTAGCATCTAGAACCGATTTGCGGATCAAGGATAGTGGCACGAAAGTGTCAGGCGCTTTAGACGCGGCAGTCCAAAAACAGGATCGGAGCTCGACTACATGCGCGAGAAAGAGTGTCACTGTCCTATCGTCAGCACTTCGATGTCACATTTTTGCAGATACTTGTGCAGAAGTTGTTCTGCGCTAGTAGATCCAGCAGCACAGCTGAAAAGTCAGAACCGCTGAGAGAAAAGACTACACGGGCCTCAGTTGATCCTTCATAGCATTACTGTCACCACCATTGCGAGGATCACCCCAGGTCACGACGGATCCATCGCCAAGAATGGCAGCAAAAGCGGAGTCAGTGGCTTGGATCTGCTGCACATTCTTGAGATGATCCTGCACATCCCTGCTGTCACCACCCCAACGAGCACGACCCCATGTCACGACGGATCCATCACCAACAATGGCAGCAAAAGCTCTGTCAGAGGTGTAGATCTGCTGAATATGTTTCAGCTGGCCCTGCACAGCGCTACTGTCACTATGGTCAGCATCACCCCAGCTCACAACAGAGCCGTCGACGAGAATGGCAGCAAAAGCGTTTCGAGTGGCTTGGATCTGCTTCACATTCTTCAGCTGATCCTGTACAGCGCTACTGTCACCACCATTGCGAGGGTCACCCCACGTCACGACGGATGCATCACCAAGAATGGCAGCAAAAGCGTAGCGAGTGGCCTGGACCTGCTGCACATTCTTGAGCTGATCCTGCACAGCGCTACTGTCACCACCATGACTGGCAGGACCCCAGGTCACGACAGATCCATCCCCAAGAATGGCAGCAAAGGCATTGTGAGTGGCCTGAATCTGCTGCACGTTCTTCAGCTGAGGCTGTACAACACTGAAGATTGCACCATAGCGAGAATTCACCCCAGGTCACGACCGATCCATCGCCAAGAATAGCCGCGAAAGACTCGCTGGTGGCCTGGATCTGCTGTACATTCTGCAGCTGGTCCTGCACGTCAGGGACGGCATAAACTTCGTCACCATCGCCAGGTTCACCCCAGGTCGTGACAGAGCCGTCCGCGAGAATGGCAGCAAAAGCCCGATTATTAGCTTGGATGCACTGCACATTCTTCAGCTGATCCTGCACAGCACTACTGCTTCCACCATATCTAGGATCGCCCCAGCTCGCGACAGAGCCGTCAGGCAGGACGGCAGCAAAAGCGAACCAATTGGCTTGGATGTGCTGAACCTTCTTCAACTGATCTTGCACAGCACTGCTGTCAGTACCGTGAAAAGCATCACCCCAGGTCACAACAGACCCATCTCCACGGATGGCGGCGAAAGCACCCAGGGAGGCCTGGATCTGCTGCACATCTGTCAGCTGATCCTGCACAACGCTGCTGTCACCACCACGTGCAGCGTTACCCCAGGTGACGACAGAGCCATCGCCAAGTACGGATGCGAAAGCACCGCTGCGATTAGATTGAACTTGAACTTTGTTTATTTGCAAGGTCAATAAATCACCATTCCGCAGCCTGGCACGCCCGATCGGAGCACATACATCCAAAACTCTTCCAGAAGAGTCCAGAAGTCGCCCTCTTCCGACTCCAAGTGCGGCCTCTGCCCGGCGCTTCAACGTTCCCACTTCTTCATCCGAGCTGGCCGTCACGGTAGCTGTCTTTCCACTGAGCAATCCAACTATCACGGTAATCGACATGTTGCCACCCATGGCATGATAATCCCGTGGCACTCTGCAAGCCTAAACCCTACACGCTGGAAGCCATAAGCCTGCTAACCCAAGTTGGGGTTTGAGTGCAAGGTGTCGGATCTTTGGGGGTTGGATTTAAAGGTTCCGGGCGTTAGGAGTTGAGGGTTTACGGCTTAGGGTTCAGGGTTTAGGGTTTAGGGTTTAGGGTTTAGGGTTTACGGTTTGAGTTGAACACGTGCTCAAACAAGGCTCGACCTGACTGCTCTGAGCTTTTTTCGCATCCACCGGCGTCCATGCGATCCGACAACAACCGTTAGTAAAAGGGCTGTAGAACTCTATGCTGTCATTTAATCCCTAGGCTCAAATCCTAAGCCTGAAACACCGGGAAGCCTGAGCTGAACGATCTCATGTGTGGTACCTGGTACATCGCAGAGACTCCAAAAAAAACGCAAAGAATATTGTCGAATGCCATAAATCATAGAGGAATCCTGCTACCAGTAGGTCAAGGTGCATTCCCTACTTGACGGGTTTTGGAGCTTCGGGGTGGTGGGATGGCAGGCATCTTCCTGAGGGATTAAGGCTTTGAGTTTGAGGTCTTAGGGCTTGGAGGATCATGGGACTTAGTAACAAGGGTTATAAATAAGGGAACCATACTTATACTTACTTACAGCCCCAATTAAGGCACTTATAACCTTACGTACTACCACTAAGTCCCATGATCCTCCAAGCAGGGAACCCTAAAAACCCTAAACCCTAAACCTTAAACCCTGGGCTAGGGATTTTGGGTCTTGGGGTTACAGCCTTCGGGATGGCTGCTGTCGGCTTCTCTGTGAGAACCTAAGCCCTTAAGGCTATACTCTATAAGGGTTTAGGGTTTAGGGTTTAGGTATACTCTATACCCTAAAACCATATACCCCAAAAAAATACACCTCAAGCATATATCCTGAACCCTCAACCTGAACCCAAAGCCCTAAGCCTATACCCCAAACCCTAAAACTTCAGCCGCACGAAGCCAAGTCGCATGGACTTGAAATGAGCCTTCCCCAATGACAGGGCCTGGCGGTCGGGCTCATTTTACGTTTGGGGTTTTGGGGTTTCAGGGTTTAGGGTTGGGACTACATCCCCGCGCAGTGTAGTGTTCTCATGTATACGGGTTTCAAAGCTTTTTAGAGAGTTCTGTAAAGGGGTCGTGGTCCTAAAACCCTAAACCGCCTTTAAGGCAACCCTTCACCCAATCCGCAAAAGGAGCCCTCAAAGCTTTAAACCGTAAAACCCTAAACCCTAAAACCCTAAAGCCCTAAATCCCTAAAACCCTAAAACCCTAAACCCTCTAAAGCCTCTAAAGCCTCTAAAGCCTCTAAAGCCTCTAAAGCCACAAGCACCCTTCGAACCGTTAAGGTTCCTTTGAGGGTTCCTCTAATGGGTCCTCTAAAGAAGACTTACAAACAATGGGGCCTTATTATAGAACCCCAAACTACCCTAAAAAGAACCCCTAAACCCTAAACCTTCAACCCTATACCACCCAAAAAGGAACCGTTTTCCAAAGGAACCCTATGCTACCCTTAAAGGAAAGGAGCCTTTTTAAAGGAACCCCTGTTCTCTAAACCCTAAACCCTCGAAGGAACCCTAAACCCTACACTACGCTTGAAGGGGGTAGCCTTTTTAAAGGAACCCTAAACTACCCTACAACAAACCCTTTTTAAAGGAACCCTAAACCCTATACTACCCAAAAAAAGCCCTAAACCCTAAACCCTAAAGCGCTTTTTAAAGGGCTTCTGTTCCCCCCAAAGCCGGCCTTGTGGTAGGCTTTCTCAGCCTCGGGGCCTGCGCATCGAAAGAGGCAAAAGCTAGGGACGCTCGGTTTAGGGGTTTAGGGTTTAGGGGTTTAGGGTTTGGGGTTTAGGGTTTAGGGTTTAGGGTTTAGGGTTTGGGGGTTTAGGGGTTTAGGGGTTTAGGGTTTAGGGTTTTTTGTTTGTTTTGTGGGCCCTTATCCAACTGCAGGTACAGCTGGAATTCCTTACCAGGAGGAGCCTGTGGTACTGGCCTTGGCCTGAGAGGACTTCACTACTACTACAGTTAGGCTTATGGGTTTAGGGTTTTGAAGTAAGGGCTAAGCGGGATCTATTAGAACACAGGATTCAGGGTTTAGGGAGGTCCAGGGGACGTTTAGGATTGAGGGTTTAGGGCTTTTCAGGTCTAGGGTTTGGGATTTAGGATATAGGGCTTTTGGCTAGAAGCTTTAAGGTTGGGGTATTGGTTTAAAAAAGTTTCGGGTTTAGGGCTTTAGGGTTTCGAGGTTTAGACCGTAATTTGCGGGGTATAGGCATAGGGCTCAAGGTGTAGCGCCTTCACAGGAGGTGTCCCTAAACCTTGCAACTGCATGGCCGGTCCTCGGATCTTCGGCTGTTTAGGGTGTAGGGTTTAGGGTTTAGCGGTTTAGGGGTTCAGGGTTTAGGGGTTGGAGCGCAAGACCACAAAGCTCAGAGAGTTTCAGGATTCTGGTTTCGGGCTTAGGGTTTCGGATATAGGGCTGGGGCTGGGGGGGGTTCAAGCATCGGGGTTTTGGGCGTAGGGTTCTGGGTTTTGGGTGTAGGGTACCACAAGCCCCAAACCCTCCACCCCAAGCCGTGAAACCTAAACCCTACAACCCTAAACCCCAAGCCCCCAAACCACAAACCCCAAGCCCCAAGACACTCCAAACCCTCCACCACAAACCCCTAAAGCCCTAAACCTTAAACGCGGAACCGGAAACGCCTAAACCCCGAAACCTGACACCCCCCAACTCCATGAGCTCGGCTGGATTCCGTTAGCAAGCTGTTCTTTACGGAGTTTGGAGTTTGTATCGGTTGCCAAGACATCCAAGGGTAACGGGTCTTTCAAACAAAGCGGCGAGCGCGCCGGCGCAGTCCGCTCATTGTAGGCTATTGTGAGGGTGTGCATGTAAATATTGTTTGAGTCCCAGTAAATCCCATCTGTGATCAGGGTCAACCCTAAACCCTAAACCCTAAACCCTAAGCCCTAAACCCTAAACCCTAAACCCTAGGTGGGCTTGAAAAACTGGTAAGGTCCATTCTGTTACCTGCTCAAGCCAGTATCTCTGCGGGTGTCCTCTGCGAGCGACTCTTATATCCTAGGGAGAAAACTACATGATGGAGTGGATCGTTAGGTGGTGTAACCAAATAAGATTTGGGAAGGAAGTTTGGGTCTACCTGCGAATGTTAAAACCTTGCGGTTACTTGTATGTGAGTAGTACGAGGCTCTGACGTCTATACATCTTTGTGGGAAGGGTGGTCATCATCATCGACCATATAACATCGTCGATGTTCAAGCGTTGCGAATGCTTCAGGTTCAAGAGGAAGTACCGCATGAGATGAACGTGCTTTGCAGAAGCAGCAAAGCCATCCATGCCCTGCATCCTGGATTGCGTCCACGGTACATCTGTGGATGCTCTCAACCTCCTCACCTTGAAGACCCACTTCTGCCAGGAGTCCGAGACTGCCGCGTGTTCTCGGGGATGTTCATGCCAAAACTCTAAACCCTGAGCCGTGCATATTGGGACTCCCAAAACCCTAAACCCTAAACCCCTAAACCCCCAAACCCTACCCTAAACCCTAAACTCTAAACCCCCCACACCAGTGATGGCTTGCGGTCTTCATCTTCGCTCCATGCCTTCGGGCCGTTGGATAAAACCCCCAAGCAAGCTGCTTAGGGTTTAGGGTTTAGGGTTTAGGGTAGTCACCAACTTGGACATTCTCTCGGAACAGGGGAGTTTCCGAAAACGAGGGGTACCTTATTTGGGGGTCCTTATGATAAGGATCCTACTATCTAGGGTACTACATTAGGGTCCCCTATTTTCGGAAACTCCCATATGCTTCCAACCGAGACTGGGGCAAGTCCTGGGCGGTGTTGTTGGACATCGAAGTGAAATTCTGGCGGTTCCTTTCCGCTTCAGAAAGCACAGAGCGCACGTTTGGGGTTCAGGGTTTCGGGTTAAAAACTGTACTTGGAGGCCCTTTTGACTTAGTAAGTCTACTTAGTATCCCTTAGAAACCGTATTATAATCCCCCATAACCCACCTTACTAACCCTACTTAGTAAGTCAAAGGGGCCTCCAAGTAGTGTACTCCTATCAAACCTTGCAAAGCCCCTACGAATCCCGAAAACAACCGACAAAGCCCTACCCCAAATCCCAAGCCCCAGACTAAAGAAAATAGAAAACCCTCTAGACGAATACAACAACCCCCCAAAAAAGTCGTTAAACCTAAACCCGTAGAACTCTGAATTCCACAACCGTAAACACCCTTTAAAATCGAAACAAACCCTGAAAATCTGGCGCACCTCGGGCCAAAACCTCCTCCGGTGTGGCTTCCTCGCTTAGCCACTTGAGCTCGAAGAGGAGGCGCTGGGCTCCTTCACCCTAAACCCTAAACCCCTAAACCCTAAACCCTAAACCCTAAGGTTTTAACTTATGTGGCTTTAGGATTTAGGACTTAAGGCGGATCCAGGGTTTAGGGTCTTCAAGTTAAGGTTTTAAGTTATGTAGTTTTAGGGTTTATTAAAGCGGGGTTTAGGGTTGGCATAAAGTTTAGAGTTAGAGCTTGTGCGCTTTAGGGTTCAGGTTTAGCGTTGATTTAGGCTTAGAACTAATATCGGGTTTGGGGTTTCTGTACGGATTAGGCCTCAGGGGGCTCTATGGCTCCTGTAAGGAATTTCTGAATACTCTTTGTTTCTCATCGAATCTTCTGTTGCCTTTCACGCCCTTGTAAACGCGGGAAATCCTACAATCCTGAGGCGCAAGCTTTTCAACTTATACAACGAGACCATGTGTAAACCATGCGAAAACGCTTGATTGGATTGGCTTGTACAGCTGTTCCGTAAAGGCTTTGTAGGAGTTGTAAAGCGTTTCGGGTTGCTGGCTAAGGGGATAGGCAACTCTCAGACTGTTTGGGTTTCTAATTCCCAAGCCTAAACCCTGAACCTTACGAAGTAACCCTCCAAACTCTGTAGCCTTGAAACAATGCCACTATGGCGAGATGGGAACTAGATACGAGCTACAGCCATGGTACCACGAAGTAACACTCTTGGTAATCGGAGCAGCAAGGGAATGCTACTGATAACAATGATGCTCATGATAACAGCACTGATGATGATAAGAACAATACTAGCATAGTAATTTAAAAAAGCGAGTGAAATAGTCACAGATATTCATACGAATACTAATACCAATACTCATACTAATACCAAAGCTTATAGGCATACTCATACTCATACCAAGCAACTAATGATAACCCTACGAAAGATGACTGCACCAATGCTGATTATATGGGTCTTGATATTACCAGCAGGACAATACTGGGAAGACTGCTTCTGACAGAAATAGCAATAGTAAAGACTTAAAGTGGCAGTACTGACCGTTTGAACAAATTGCGACTCATCATAGAGATAATAGAACCCATACTGAACAACAGAACAGTCATGCGTACTACTGACAGAGAAAATGCACAAGAAGAAAGTAAGCCTCTCTACTAATTACCGCAACAATGACGGTGAAGAAGACAGAACTGTGACCTAAACCGTGTCAACACAAAGACCAAAAAATCCACGCCCTGAACCCCCATAAGCCTTAATTCTCAACGAACAAAACATATGCTTTCTCGATGTCTTGCCTCGAGATAAACAGTATAATGGTGTTCCAACCTTTTTGGCAGCTCTTGTACGCCTCAAACCTTCAACTCCAGAACCCTTGAACCCTAGACACCGGAAGCCTACACCCACCTGTAACCCTTGAAACTTCAACCCTCAACCCTAAACCCACCCATAACCCTTGAACCCTGGAAACCTCAACCGCAGAACCCTAGGGTGTAGAGTTTAGGGAATAGGGATTCGGGTTGCGGGTTTAGGGTTTCTGTAACCCTACCCTGCAGCCGGAAGCCTCTAAAGTCATGAACTCCCAACGACAAACAGAAGCGCAAAGAACCCTCATCGTAGCACCCTGTATAACACCCAATAGAAGAGCAAAGAACCCTCATCTCAGCATCCTAGAAAGAACCCCGCCGCTGGACCCCTTATAGAACTCCAAACACTGAACAATAAGCCGGCCTGCTCGAATCCGCGGATCCTTGCTCCCTCGCAGCTTCTCGAAGCGCTCCTAGGCTGTTCAGTACCCCACCAAGAAAACGTATATGCTTGGGTGTTGGGTATATTGCAACAAAAGCCAAAAAAGCAATGAAAGAGACTCGGCAAAAAAACAAGCATGAAAAATATACTCTAATCCTAAACCAAAAACCCTGATCCTAAACCCTAAATCCTACATCCTAAATCCTAAACCGTAATTCTTAAACCCTAAACTCTCACCGAGGTTCCTTTGCGGCCGCCAAACCGCCGGGCTTCGCAGTAAGAGCCTTTCTTTAGGGGTTTCCTCTGAAGGGGTTTTTTTTAGGGTTTAAGGTTTGGAGTTCAGGGTTTAGGGTTTAAGGTTTGGAGCTTAGGGTTTAGGGTTCAGGGTTTAGGGTTTAGGGCTTAGGGTTTAGGGTTTAGGGTTTAGGGTTTAGGGTTTAGGGTTTGGGGTTTGGGGTTTAGGGTTTGGAGTTTAGGGTTTAGGGTTTAAGAGCTCCTCTCAAAGGCCCCTTTCAGGGGTCTGGAAATCGTAGTCAACAGCCCAGACCGCCCTGAGCCCTCGAGCTTGAACCTCAAACCTTCAGGGTTTTACGTAAGGGCTCAAGGGACTTAGCAAGTGGGCTTGTAATTGGGATTATGGGTGCCCTAACTAGGGCTATCCCAACTATAGCCTAAACCCTAAACCCTAAACCGTGTACTTCTAACATTACCTACTACGTCCCATCAGCCTTCTAAACCCTAAACCCCGAACCCGAAACCCTAAACCCCGTGGCCTTAAGCCCGAACTTAGCCCAAACCTAGCATTTTGAATCCGAAGCCCTGAACCCTAAACCCCTATGATCCCCCAGAGATTGCTTCTAGAAACCTTTAAAGGATCTACAGCAATGTCAGGGTTAAGGTTCAAGCTTCGAGATCTAAGGTGTAGAGTTCAGGGTGGCAGGATTGCAAGGCTTTGAACCACTTCGAAAAACCTCAAGGCCCCACGCCTACAGGCTTTCGACCTTCAGGCAAAAAAATTCTAAAAACTCTACAAGCCGTAAACCCCTAAAACCCTAAACCCTTGAACCCTAAACCCTCAACATAAACCCACAAAAAGCCCTTGAACCCTAAACCCTAAACCTTAACTAGGGGATTGTAGAAGGTCTCTTTATAAATCCCTTAAAGGAACCCTTAAGGATCACTAACGGTGCCTTGCAGACGCTGTCCCGGAGGTGGCTGAAGGAGGCCACGTGGCTCAGCGTCTCCAGGCAAGCGCCCTGGCCAACCAGGACCGACTCCTTCTTCCCCTCATCCACCTTTTGAAAGGGGCCTCTAGGGTTTAGGGCTTTAAGGCTTTTAGGGTTTGGGACCTTGAGGACCTTTAGGGTCTTTTTTAAACCCTAGACCCCAAACCCTAAACCTCAAACCCTAAACCCAAAGGCCCAGACCCTAAAAACCTAAACCTAAGTGAATGGAGTTTCAGGATTAGAGCTCACCTCAACCCCAAAACGCGCACCTTCCTAAACCTAAGGAATGGTGTTCGAGGCTTCGGGCTTACATGAACCCCAAATTGCCTACCTTCCCACGGGCTCCAATATCGCTTAATTAAGGAATCCCTGAAGGAATATACTTTAAATCATGATAGGATCCCTAATATGATTTAAGGAATATTCCTTAGTTAAGGATATTGGAGTCTCTGGATTCACAAAAACCCTAAACCCTTATAGAACCCGCAAAGGAACCCTAGGAAGATCCCTTATAGATCCCCCTCTCAAAGGACCCCATAAACCCCTATAGAACCCTTTTAAAGGGCCAGGAAATAAGATTTAAGGCCCTAAACCCTAAAGCCTAAACTCTAAACTCTAGACGACGCCTTTTCGATCTCCAGAGCTTTGCAGCAGACCTCTAAGTAGCCGGCTGCAATCCTTGGTTTAGGGTTTTGGTTTAATGGTTTAGGCTTTAGGTTTTAGGGTTCAAGGTTTAGGGTTTAGGGGCCTAGGGTTTCAGGGTTTAAGGTTTAGAGTTTTGGCTTTAGGGCTTGGGGATTGGGTTTTAGGGTTCAGGGCACAGGGCTTAAGCAAGGATGTAAGGTTCTGTAGAGCTTAGGATAATATAGGGGCCTAAGCAAGAACAAGAGTACCAAGGATCATGCGCTCGGCGATTTCAGGGACCGAGCTGATGTTCACCAGTACGTCCAGGTAGTCATGGCTGTATACGTGGCTTCTCTTGTCGGATCTCTTCCTGGGTTCTTGCGTGGGTCTTAGGGATTAGGGTTTTAAGGTCTTAGGGTCTTAGGGTTTAAGGTTTAGAGTTTAGAAGTTTAGAGATGCGTGAAAAACTTACACAGTTTTTCTTCTACGGTGTTCGAGAGTTTTCCTGCTTTCCGTTACCACAATACAAGAACAGCATAGACTGTACTGTACTATTTCTCTCATGGTAACGTAAATCAAGTTCATGAAAAAGACCCAGCCTCTCCCCCAGAGCACATCTGCAGACATCTCTAAGCTGGCCTTCAAGTACGCCTGCAGACACCAGCGCCTGAAGATGTCGCGTGTTTTGATTTCAGTATGCCGTTGAGGTCTATATTCACAACGAAAACCTAGCCATAATAAAGACTCTGAAAAATGAGGGAACCAAGGGAGGTCGGTAGGTTGTCGCACCCTAAAGGCATTTTAGTGATCAGAATTAGGTTGGGCTTTTAGAGTAGAAGCCAGAAAGTTGGAACATCAATATCCTCATGCACTTGAGGTAGAGTATAGGGGGTCCTAGCACCAAGCCTCCTACAGCCATGTTCCAACTTTCTGGCTTCTACTCTAATTCCCAAACTCAATCTAGACTCCAAGCTGCAAGCGCTAAACCCTATTTTTCTACGCCAAAGTCGAATCCTTAAAACCCCAAACCCATATCAACAAAACCTACATCCCTAGCCTAAACCACTAAACCCTAAACCCCAAACCCTAAACCCTAAACCCATAAACGCCTAAAGCCAAAATCCCTCAGCTGCTCCTGAACGTCTGGATTCCCCCGTTCGGCCCCGTAGAACTCCAGCAGTGCCACCTCCCATTCGCCCTTCTTGCTCTCGTCCGGATTATTCTGCAGCATGTACATCAGCTCCTGCATCTTGCGGCTTTTAGAAGCTTGAAAGGGGTTCTCGAAGGCTGCCATTCGGCTTTGTAAGGGGTTCCATACGGTTGATGGTCAAAATCCTGCATTACCTTAAGGACCCTACACTATGGGAATTACGGTATATTCCTTATTATGGGTAATGCAGGATTTTGTCCATCAGCCGTAGAGATCCTTGGTAATCAGATCCTAGGCCCTCAACCTCTAATCCCCAAACCCCCAAGCTTTAAACAATACCCCTTAATTAGTCAATATACCTTAAATTACAAGGTGCTTCATATTATGATTTAAGCTATATTCTTTAATTAAGGGATATTGGGTCCTCTGGGGACCCTCAACCTCTAATCCCCAAACCCCCAAATTTTAAACTTACATGCGGGGAGCCCGGCACTCCTCCCTGGCTTTAGGGCTCCAGAGGTGTAGGGTTTAGGAGGGCTACGAGTCCCAAAGTTGGAGGTCTTTGATTGAAGAGATCTTGGGTTTAGGGTTTAGGGTTTAGGGTTTAGGGTGTAGGGTTTAGGGTGTACTTGGAGGCCCTTTTGACTTAGTAAGTAGGGTTAGTAAGGTGGGTTATGGGGGATTATAATAGGGTTTCTAGGGGATACTAAGTAGACTTACTAAGTCAAAAGGGCCAAGTGGGTTGCAGTTTTTAAAGGAAGTCGTGGCGGAGCTTCGGGTTTAAGGGCTCACAAGGGCTGCACTTTCTTGAGTCCAGCGGGTTCTATGGCTCTCCTAAGGGTGCTGCATTGTTTTATGCATCAGTATGGGCAGTTTTGCTCGGGTTCTGCAAAAGTCTGAAAGGTGTCGTACGGGATTGCATAAGGCTTTCTACAGTCTAAATGGTTTAAAGGCTTTTGAGTTTGGGGGTTTGGGCTTCAGGGTTTTGGGGCAAAGCTTCATCAAGCTTAAGAACTTTATGAAAAATCTGCATAAATCAGCCAAAAGGACAAAGGCCTACAGGATCTAAAGTTATAGAATCCACTAAAGCCATAAAGATCCAAAAAAGTGAAACCAGCGAAGGGTATGCTCTCGTTTTATGCGTCAAGAAACCTTTATCTCGAATGCCCTATGTTCCGATCAGGTTTAGGGTTTCCAGGGTTTCATCCCTCTGGGGGTCTGGGTATGACTCCATACAAAAGCCTAAACCGGCTCGTTTCGGATTTCGGGGGTCTCGGATCGCGCGGCTGGGATCTTAGAGAGTCACGGTTTGAGCTTCGGAGCATCTTCTGGTTCAGGCGTTACGCTTTAAGGCTTACCTGGACCGCAAAGAACCTACCGTTTTAGGGTTCCTTATTATGAATTCTTTGTATAAGTCCTTAAACAGGTAGGTTTTTTTGGGGTTAAGGTAGGGTTTAGGGGGTTTTGGGTTCCGGGGCTATGACTTTAGGGTTTAGGGGTTTAGGGGTTTCGGGGTTTGGCTTCCAAAAGCACGTGGGCCGGCCTCCATCGAGAAAGAATGCATCAGCTGCATTACTGCCTGCGCCGGAGGTTTGGAGCTTCTTGGGTTGAGGGGTGGTCCGTTAGGGTTTAGGGGCCTTGAGGGTTTAGGGTTTCGGGGCCTTGAGGGTTTAGGCTGGGTTAAGGTTAAGAGTTCCCGGTGGGTTTAGGGCTATAGGTTGCATAGGGTTTACCGCCGGTTTACGAAAGGAGCCCGTTTGCTTCGAGTTTGTTCCTGGAGAGCCGCCCACGTTGGAATCCCATAGTCTGTAATGCAAACCTCTCATTCACACTCTTGTATTTAACGGGCCGCAATATTACGGTCCCTATTTTCTTTATACTCCCTGTTATGGCGTAGAACCCGTATAGAACCTGTACAAATTCCTTTCAAACATCCAACCCACCCTGTGAGGCATCATAAAACGTTCTGCCCCTGCCTGCCGCAGCTGACTGTCCCGCTGCAGCCGCGCCGCACGGCCCAGGAAAAAGAGGAGACTCCCCCCACAGAGCCAAACCTAGCCATAGAGGCTCAGGGTTTAAGGTATAGGGTCTCAGGATTAAGGGATGGTTTAGGGTTTAGGGTCATGTAAGGTTTGTCGATATTGAAATCTTGAGGTCTTGACGCTTCCAGGGCTTAAAAGCTTCTAGCAGTTCTTTCTGAAGCCGGAAGGGACATCAGCCTACAGTGAACCCCAGAAAGTTGGAACATGGGTTTAGGAGGATTCGTGCTGGGATCCCTTATACTTTACCTCAAGGGCATGAGGATATCGATGTTCCAACTTTCTGGCTTCTACTGTAAACCCTAAACCATCACGCAGGGAGCGCGCCTCAAGTACGGAAGATTTTGGGAAGCCAAGCTTAGCGTCGCTCGCACCAAAAACTGAGCTGATGGTGCTCCGAAAGCCCCTAAACCCTAAACCCTACACCCTAAACCGTAGAGTCGAGGAACAGATTCCGTCGCCATTTCAGCATTCTCCGAGAAGAGCCGGAAAAAGTGTGGAGAGGAAGCCTTGGCTGGCTTTTGAACCCCTCCTAAAAGTTAAACTTTTAGGCTCCTTACTATAGTTCATATAGAAACCCAAAAAGTTAAAGTCCTAAATCCCCAAACCCTAACCCCCTATAGATCCCTTATAGGAACCCTTAAAGGAACCCGTAAAGGATCCCCTTAAAGTCCTAAGAGCCAACCAAAAGAATGCCAAGAAGCACTGAAGGAAGCCACCGTCTCCAGAAACATCACGATCGCTCCTCGGGCCTCCTCCTGATTGGGGTTTAGGGTTTAGGGTTTAGGGGTTTAGGGTTTAGGGGTTTAGGGTTTTAGGGGTTTAGGAGTTTAGGGTTTTAGGGGTTTAGGGGTTTAGGGTTTAGGGTTTTAGGGGTTTAGGGGTTTGGGGGTTAGGGTGTTAGGCGGTTTTAGGGGTTGAGGGTTTAGGGCTGAAGCTTTGCTCGGCCGTGCTTTAGCCCTCTAACGCATCGCCAAACACTGAAGGGAATATGTGCAAGAAACGGATGAACAGAAAACTTTCGTATGCGTGTATCAGTGTATGTATGTATGTACGCATTATGTATGTATGAACGTAAGTTTTCTGCACAACTAGTCAGAACGAAAGATACATAGATAGGAAGGTAGATGGATGGATACTTAGGTAGGCAGGCCCAGGTAGACAGGTAGGAAGGTAGGTAGGTAGGAGGTACGTAGGTAGGTAAGCAGGTAGATAGGTAGGTAGGCACACAGATAGATAGGTAGGTGGACAAATAGACAGGTGACAAGTAAGTAGATAGACAAGTAGATAGGTAGGTCGGTAGGTACGTAGATAGGCAGGTAAATAGGTAGATAGGTAGATCGGTGGATAGGTAGGTAGATAAGTGGATAGGTAGAAAGGTAGATGGGTAAATAGGTATGTTGGAGATTGGTAGATAGGTAGACGGATTGATGGACAGATGGGGCAAATTAGTTGCTGGGTAGAATGGTAGATAAGTGGATGATTACATGGATCGAACGGTAGACAGATAGCTAAATAGATATGTAGACCGGTAGATATCCATCTATGCTCATGTCTGTGAGTGCGCGCGCATGTGCGAGTCCCTGCTTGCATGTCTACATGCATGAGGTATGCCCGTGTCTATGACTGGTCTTGCTTTTCACAAAGTGTACATAGGAAAGCTTACGCACAAATATGTGTTGATCCCTGCTTCTGTGCGTGTACCATTAGGCTTGCGTACACACATGTAGTCGCTTACATCGTTGATGCACTCAGATTTCGTGATATGGGTGCTCTGCTGCACGTGTGTGCTGCATGTGTGCATATGCCCGAATGCAAATGTGCATGTATTCGTGTGCGCATGCATGCTGGATTTATGTGTAGACGTCTATGTACGCAAGTGGGTCTGTCAATACATAACACTGCATGCCCAATGCTTCTACGTGTTCACATGCATATGACCTGCCATATACAGGCACATATATCAGCAAACATGCAAGAATCACTTTTCAGTATTGAGCATCCATATGGCTAGTATACACACATACACACACACACACATCTGAGACTCACCGGCGTACGTATGTCCGTGTGTGTGGAAGGCTCATACACATGCGCACACACACACACAGGCTAGCAGCCATATTCCCAAGGAGCCAACCGTGCCACGGTCCGAAACCCTGCGCCTTGGACCTCAAACTTTTTGAGCTCTGAAACCCTACAGCCTAAACAACATTCCCTGAACTCTTATGTCCCTGCACCCTAAACCCTAAACCCTAACCCCTGCAATCTAAACCCTAATCCACCACCCTGGATCTTTGTCGCGCAAGCGGGCTCTTAACGCTTGGGGTGCAGGAAGTTTCGGATTTGAGGACGTTCGGGATCTCGGGTTTGGGGTTTAATTTTTAAGGTTAGGGTTCAGGGTTTAGGGTTTAGAACTTAACCTTTGAGGCTTCGAGTTGGTTTAGGGGTCACACGGTTACGGGGTTATGATTTAGTATAGGGTTCAGATGTGCTAGGTTTAGGGTCTAGCGTTTATAGAAACTATAGAAATTGCTAAGGGTTTGGGTGCCAATAAGTTTTGACCGAGACGCTTTGACCGAAAGTTTTGACCGAAACGTTTTGACCGAAAGTTTTGACCACTCATAGCCTGCTCTTCTCGCCACTGCCCGGGTGAGGGGCTTGTCCCGTTGTCCCTTTCCCCTTCCCCTTCCCCCGCCTCGGGCTGGGGGCTGGGGGCTGGGCTGCGCTGGGCTTGGGCTGGGCGGTTGAACCTGATTTTGAATTTTTGGGGGGTTTTGGGCTGGGTTGGGCTTGAAATTGACGGTTTAGGGGGTTCAACGCTAGCAATGCAATTTCTATTTATTTCTTTCTTGAGGGTTTAGGGTGTACGGTTCAGAGTTTAGGGTTTAGGGGTTTAGCGGGGCTTTGGTTCAGGGTTTGAGTTTCCTTTATATTCTCGGCACCATTCTTTGCAAAACTGGCCATCTACAGGCAAGAGTCGTCTTCTGCTGCCTCCTCAAAGTGTCGCTTCGCGAGATCGAAGAAGGCTTGAAGATGTTCATTCCTTACTTGTCCAGTATCCTAAGGATAACTAAAGGCGAACCCGTGGGATTTATAGGGATTATAGCACCCCGAAAAATTTTAAGGTTACCTACTTATCCCAACGAAGCTAAAGGCTAGTCTTTGGGGTCATATTATACCACCACCAAAAAAAAGGGCTTAACGTCAACTGCTCACTCTACGACGAGGGTTCAGATGGCTCCAAGAAATGTTGTTTGCCATGAGCACACGGCTCGCGACCATCCACAAATGGTCCCGCAACCTGGTCTCCTGCCCGGTGGGTTTTAGGGTTTCTTTGAGGGGTATAGGGTTCTATCATCGGGTTCCCTTTTCGGGCTCTTTTAAGAGTTGGGGGTTTAGGGGTTTAGGGGTTTAGGGGATAGGGGTTTAAGGGTTTAGGGATAAAACGGAAACGTTTACAGAACCATGTACATCGTTTGACAAATGCTGCTTACAAAACATCCTGAAAGCCTCCTTACATTGCTTCACTTGTGGCTCCGAAACCCTTGGCCCGGTACCGGGAACCCTTTTTGGGACCCTTAAAGGAACCCTTTAAGGGAACCCTTTACGGGAACGCTTTGATTTTCAACCCTCTAAGGGATTCTTTTAAGGGAACCTCCGGAAGCAGGCGCCGGATCGAATCGAAGACGTTGTTTCTTGCCGCTTCGATCTGGGCCTCGCGGTTTGGGGTTTTTGGGGGTTGTAGGGTTTTGGGGCTTCCCATTAAGGGATCTATACGGGTTTTAGGGTTCCTTTTTAAGGGTACCATAGGGTCCTATGCTAGGGTTCCCTTTACAGTTTAGGGTTTAGGATCGACTTGAAGCTTCATGGGACTGAGTAACTCGGGTTATACGGGTTCCTTTTACCCTGCAAGGGCTTGGGGGTTAGGATCGACTTGAAAGTACATGGGACTTTGTAACTCGGGTTATAAACAAGGTAACTATACTTATAAGTAATTATAACCCCATTCGAGACACTTATAATAAAGTCCCATGAATTTCCAAGTAAGGCTTCGGGGGTGCCACTAAAAGATCTATAAGGGTTTAGGGTACCTAAAAAGGAGGTTTGCAGGGCAGGTTTAGTATTTGGTTAGGATTTACATAGGGATTCGGGGTTTTAAGGTTTAGGGTTGAGGGGTTTAGGGTTTCAGAGTTGCAGGTTCGGGGTGGGGGCCTCAGGGTTCGCCAGCGAACACTCGCCAAACAGCAGCTCCAGGGACTCACCGATGTCCTGGGTCGCTTAAGGGTGCTATTACGGATGCTTAAACGGGTTCTGTGAGGGGTCTGTAGGGGTTCTTCTGTAAAGACGGCTTATGGGATTTGGTTTTGGATTTATGGTTTATTCGCATTAGTGGTACGAGGTTTCGGGGCGTGCTGGGTAGCTTCGGTATTCGTTGAAGGCTTTTTGGTGATTTCAAGAGTTCTGTAAGGGTCTTGTACGGGTTCGATAAGGTTTTGCAAGAGTTTCAGGGGGCATTTCGGGTTTCGGGAGTCGGGTTGGATCAATGTTACGGGCTGGGGCTCAAGGTGATAAGGCTGAGGGATATGGGCTCAATTCCGCCTCACGCACAAACATGAGAACGAGCGAAGCCAACAGCGAAGCCTCACGCTGATTTCCTATACCAGCCGGTCAGCCAGTCCATAAACTGCCCCGGGCTTGACTTTAAACAACAAACCTTACGATTATCCAACCCATCTAAGACGAAAACCCCTTGCTGTGGGTGAGATCTGAAACCCCGAAACCCTGAACCCTAAACCCTATAAGCCCCGTTTATCAAACCCTTGGAAACCCCTTCATAGAGCCCTTGTGGACCGGCGGCCGGTGGGTCTTGGTCTTTGCGGCTTGCTGCATCTTTCAGAAGATTGCAAGCATTGGCGAGGAGACTCACAAGGCTCATCGCGCTTCCATGTGGCGGCTTTCGTCGAGACTTTCGGTGGTCTTAAGGGTGTTGGGTTGAAGGTTTAGGGTTTGAGGTTTAGGGTTGGGGCACAGGATCGCGATAAGCCTGTGTGTTCGGTGACACATGTTGGCGCTACTAGTGCGGCGGAAGGGTTTATGTTCTTCTTCGGTGCGGCTCGGCTTTGGTTCGGCTTGGCTTGGCTCGGTTCGGCCTGGTTTGGCGAGCCAAACCGCACCGAAGAGAAACCAAACTGCCGAGCCAAGGCGGACGGTTTTGTTTTTTCTTCGGTGCGGCTCGGCTTTGGTTTGGCATGGCTCGGTTCCCTAAGCTTGGCGCGCCAAGCCGCACCGAAGAAAAATAAAAAACTGCTGAGCCAGGACGGAAAGGCCCTTTTTTTCTTCGGTGCGGCTCGGCTTGGGTTTGGCTTGGCTTGGTTCGGCCGCCAAACCGCATCGAAGAAAAAAACTGCCGAGCCAGGGCAGAAGGGTTTTTGTTCTTCGGCGTGGCTCGGATTTGGTGCGGCTTGGCTTGGCTCGGCTTGGCTTTGCTTAGCTTTTTGAGTCAAGCCAAGCTGCACCAGAGAAAAATACTGCCGAGTCAATAATGTACCATAAGGTGAACTTTAGTCTGTATATCGTTCGTGCAGAACATGTAACACATATATAAATATATACATGTACATATGTAGACACAAAAGATATATACAGATATATATATGTACATATCTATATATCTCGTACCGGCACAATACAGGTTACGTAGTATGAAAACTGGATACAGTAAACATGTATATCAACACATACAATGGCAACATATGTACATATGCATGTATGTATAAAAATGATACGAAACACACTACAACACAACCGACTACGACATAAAATAGCTTAGCATACCGAACACAGTAACGGTCACAAAAAAAAACAAATATAATACACTAGAGCACGATACACGGTAGCATACTGAGGGGTAAAACGATGTTAGAAATACCATATACCATAATGTCGTAATGTAATATAGCATGAACAATGCAACATAACATAGTACGTACAATGTAATGTGGTGGTGTCTCCGCTATCACATAACATACTATTCGGTCGTAATGTATTATTGTACATTGCAAGTTTACAAGAACACGTAACATGATGAAGTATCATGAACTGCATCAAATTCTATTTTCACAGATTACAAATTACTGTGGTTAATAAAATATGAAATGATATTCAGTATATGTCAAAACTTCGAAATGATACAATATTGCGCAACACCAAGAAGGATACATATATCTATATATATATATATAGATATATCCAAACACCTACAAAAACATTTATTGCTATATTCTAGAACTGTGGAGCAGCGATAGTGCAGAGCGTAAAAAAGCGAGATCTCAAAAGTGACTCGGCTTGGCTTGGCTCGGCTTAAGCGGGGGTGGGGGGTTGGGGGGACGAGGCTTGCCTCCTCCCTCCCATGCACACCTGCCGAGACAGGCATTGCGCCAATACGAAACAACAAATAATAGCCGCCTTGAGCGCGTGTTACGCACTCTTCGTGCACTCAGCAAGGTCTTTGATGGCAATATGTGTTCGTACAAATTGTCATCACGCCTGGTAGTAGTGGCCTCACCAACATAATGGGTTTTTAGGGTTGATGGCATTTAGAATTCTGGTTTAGGGTTTAGGGCCTCGGTAGCAAAATGGGTGCAGGGAAAAGAGTCTATATAGGGTGCTCAAGGTTTAGGTATAAAATGATGGAGGCCACAGGTTGCTCACAAGTTATTCTACGCAATGCTGGATGGCACCAAGGAGTCTGAAATAAGCAGCACATCAATTACACGGTGCAGTGTAGAATGTGCTGCTTTTCCTGATATTGCGGGGAGCAACAGCTGCTTGAACCACAGAAGACCGCACAAAACGGTGATATTGAGGTCACATGTATGTTTCAGTTATAGTTGTGAGTCATGATCACGCAACTGTCTTAAGGCCCTCGCAATGGCAATCAGCACTCGGATGACAAAACCAACCGCCAACATTACGACCGACGACAATAGCAACATCGCCATTATCATGCAACACACCAAGCAGCGGCTCCACCTACACACACGCACACCGTGCGGAAACAACAACAACGACAACAACAGCAGCAGCAACAGCAACAGCAACAGCAACAACAACAGCAGCAGCAGCAAAAAACAATTGAACGCTGCGCATGCGGGCTCTACGCATGGCGGGCGAATACCGCACTGAGCAAGCACTAGGTGTGAAACTGAACTTGTGATCTAAATGTCTGAGAATCTACCTAGGCCATGGAGTGACGTGGTGAGATGCATGCTCCGAGGATCGATCCACGTTGCGCTGCCCCGCACCTCTTAAGGCCGACTTGACGACGACAACAACAAGGGGGGGGCAACAAATTAGTCAATGGGGACCCAGTGCGCGCTTCCACCACCAACAACAACAACGACCACAACCACAACCACAACCACAACCACAACCACCACAACAATTTTTATTGGACGCTGAGCGAGCGGGCTCTGCTCATAGCGGGCGCATCAGAAACTTCGAGACGTGCCGTAAGCCAGTGCCACCCTTTAGTAGCTGACCTGCCGACATTCCAATAGAGGTAAGGCGGCCTTAAAGTTCCTTATAGAGGTTGTGGCGGCGGCGCGAGGGGACTGCCTTGCGATCATCGCAGGTACCTCCTTCATCCATTTCGGAAGCAACGGACCGTAGTCATGCTCCGAGGCCTCGGGCTTGCCATCAGCCTTATAATTAAACAAAAACACAGAAACCGAGCAACCTAAAACAGAAACACAGTAACCGAGCAAAGAACCCTTCAGAGAAGGCCGCTCAACCCCTATAGGATCCTCAGAGAAGGAAAAAGGGGAACCTTTGCTAGAAAAGTTAACAGGGTAGGGCCGAAGTGAAAGAGAGTCACTGCAATCTGTACAGTGCAGCGGTAGCTCTTCAGCACTTGCTTCAAGGAGGCAGGTCACTTGACTTTGCTATCAGTTCCCACGGGCGGTGCCTTTGTTTTGGCACGGGCGGTGCCCGCGACTCCTCATGTGACAGCTAGGCTCACAAGATCTATGTGTTGTATCCTCCGCCACCCTCAGTGCGAGTCATTGCATCCAATACTCACGAATTGGTAGCCGGCGGGTCGTACTCAGAAGAGCCGTCTCCCAGAGTTCCCCTCTAGTAGCTCCCACACTAGGTAACTCCGGACCACCAGCGATGGGCGGTAAGGATGGTTCGTCGTCAAGGCACGTGAGCCGTCACTCCTAGCACTGCCCGACCCCGTCGGTCTCTCGCTCTCTTTCTCTCGAAGGCGAAAAGCGAGTCCAAGTCTAGACCGCCTGGCAGCCTGGCAGCAGCCCTGTCTAGCAAGCAGGCTCCTTTCGAAAAATGATCTGGGGTGCACTAGCTGCCTCCATTGGGATTGATCCTGAGCAATAGGTTGTAGAGTGCGGAGCGTGTCTGTGTTGCCGAACCATTGTGAACGCGAATGAGCTATAACTTGTCGAGAAGGTTGCGTATAGAATTCGTGTGAATGTTCACAAACCCTAGACGGCACGCGCTGCTGAAGCAAGTATTGCTGACGGAAGTAAGCCTCTGTCATGGCGATCTCCGCCCAATGTGTACGTGGGGCTACCACCCGGCGCTGAGGGAGCTGTATATAATTATGGGCCGTATTGACACAAAAATAGTTTTCCAGCTGGGCGTCATGTCTGAGGAGGTGGCCCAAGTAGGCAATACGAGCAGATTGGATATTCTGCGAGGGGGGCTGTAGCTTCGGCATATGTTCATATGCCAGCTTTAGCAAATATTCATTGCAGCACTGTTCGTCTGTGGGCGATAGATCCCGGTGATAAAAGGAGCTTTTGATGGCGAAAATTTTTCGCAAAGCTTTGTAATGAATGGTGTTCAGGCGCTGCAACTGTGCTTTTGCGTAGGTCTGAGATTCAGAACCGTGAAGGAGAATAGCTAGAGTGATCTGTGCATGTACAAGGAGTTTTCTTTTGTACGAGATCTGTGTATGTCGATAGAAGCCGTCGAGGGACTTTAAGCATCTCATTGTCTGTGAGTGTCGGTGTTGGACATCTTTATCGGCTGATCCACTGGCCTTTAAAAAGGCACCCAGGTATTGGGCTGCATCGGTAGGCTCGATTTCGGTAGTGTCAAGGGGAATGTCTCCTAAAAATTGGGGAGCAACAAGAACAACGGCAAGGGAAAGCAGGCTGATCAATGAGGGCTATTCGGCCCTGTGGGTTTATAGCCAAGAGCTGACAATTTTCGGGTTGAGCTTTAGTCCTCTCTGTGTGGCGAGGAACTGCATTAAGTGCCTGGGCTGTTCTGGCAAGTACGAGGGTGTCGTCCGCATAATCCAGGTCTGTAACGGGTCGATCGTGAGTGAGAACGGAAGGCAAAGTCTGGAAAAGAGAGCGAAACTCAGAGTAAAGATAACAATAATGAAGACGTAAGGCGATAGAGGGCATCCTTGGCGTATTCCTCTCTTAAAGGGGTAAGATTTGGAGGTAACATTGCCGTCTCGAACTCGGAATGTGGCGTTGGAATAGATAGCCATTATGCACTGGACGTAGTGATCAGGGAACCCTATTCGTTGAAGAGAAATGTTTAAAGCTGTGTGGTTAACTGAGTCAAAGGCCTGGGCCCAGTCCAGAAAGAGTGCGTAGAAAGAAACCCCGTGACCTGAATGAATTTCTAGTAATCGGCGGATGATAAAAAGTGGAGTGCTAGTAGATCTACCGGCACGAAAGCCGAACTGGTGGGGAGAGATACGGTCGTCAATGGTGTCTTTGACGCGCTGATGAAGGAGGGCTGCGTAAATTTTATAGACAGTATTCACGAGAGAGATGGGGCGATAACTTGAGGGGGATTTGGGGTCCTTCTTCTTACCTTTGTACATCATGATAACTATGGCCGGGCCCCAGTCGGAAGTGGCCGCGGCCTGGGGGAAAATTTGGTTGGAATGAGCAAGGAGCGAAAGACGAAGGTGACGGGGAGCAAATTTCCAGAGCTCTACTGAAATACTGGGCCCGGCGCTTTTTTGTGCCTCATGCGGTGGGGGGTCGCGTCCAATTCGGCCTCTGTGAAAGGGGAGTGAGAGATATCTGCAGGAGGGTAGAGCAGTTGGGCAGGCGTATCTTCGTGCCCCCACACTTCCTTGGAATTATATTTGGCCAGAGTTTCGGCCTTTTGAGATTTGGAGCAAATTTTTCCTTTGGGCTGTAATACCCCATGAGTTTTGGGGGGTATATGGCTTACGAACGAATTTGAGGGTGGCCCATCATTGTTTGGACGGGGTCCTCTGCTATCCTGAAGGAGTTGATTACACAGGTGTTGTCGTTTGTCCTTTTTGACCTGTCTGCGTACAGCTTTGCGAAGCTTGTGCATAGTCTCCGTGTCCGTAGAAGGTGTGTTCTCGATCTGTTTGATGAGAGTTTTCGATTGAAATGAGAGATATTCTTTTTTGTATTTTTCGGGCTCCGCAGGTTGGAGATGCGCAAAAGCTGTCAGTACTTGTGCCGTGACAGCGGTGTGAGAAAACGGTAACAGGGGAAGGAGCGGTCGAGCAGGGTAGGCGTGGCGTCCGAGATGGGAGGAGGAGGTAAAGCCTCTAAAGGCGAGTCGATCTGCTATTTCCGGATGGCCGCGTACTTTCAGGACGGCAACGTTTAAGAGTGCGAGAGCGCGCGTCAAGTAGGAGCGGAGATGCTGAATGAGTTGAGGGTGAGCATGGGGTATTATAAGGTCGTGACAAAGGTTGCAAACGAATTGAGAGTCTGTGAATATGTCGACCGGAATGTTTCTAAATCTGTTGGCATGCCTACAGATATAATCTAATGCTTCGTAACTCTGCAGTATTGTTGGATCCCACGGGGACGAAGGGGAGACCCTGGCCCACTGGACGTGGAAGTCTTGCCGTTCGAAGTTTTTAAGGAAGGTGAAAGCTCACCCCGCCGGGTTCCCTGGGGCTACGTTGTGTTGGTCGAGGCAAGAGCCATCAGTAAAGATTCGGATAGCTTGGGTTACAGGGGAGCTACGGGGTGGCGGGGAAGGCGGTCCTCAAAACTGACCCACGTATGCCCGCCGTTCCTCCGGTGTTTTCGGGAGGGTTTTGCGAGGAAGGGGTGTGTGCTCAATTTTGGCAAACTTATCGAAGGAGAGAGCAAAGAAAACCAGGGCGGTGGCCAAGAAACTTGGGAGGCAACCGCCTTGAGCTGATGAAAGGAGCGTTCATGTACGAGGACGTGGTCTAAGACCGCAAAGTCCTCTGTGGAGGGAGAATACGGCGTAGCCGTGGGCTGGAGTTGATTTCTCTGTAAGTTACCAATTTGGAGTAAGGTCGCTTGAATTTAGAGGAGGCAAGGAGGAAGTCCTCCGCGATCATAAATTCGATGAGGAACGCATAATTGGTGGATTCGTCAAAGGGTGCGTCGGAAGGGAGGACGGCCGGGCCGATATATTCCGAATAGTCAGCTAAGTTTTCTTTCACGACTCGAGCGTTAAAGTCCCCTGCAAGGAGGACAGTAGCGGGACGCGGGAGTTGCTTAAGATATTCTGGGAGATTCTGCCAGAACGTTTGCTTGCGCTTGAGATCCAGCGCGGCGTCCTGGAGCATCGACGGCGCATACACCGATAGTAATACGTGGTGGGGTGTGGTTGCGTGCGCAAGATGAGCGCCGCTAATCTGGAGGAGAAAGGAATGAAGTCCTGTACTAAGGGGAGTGTCCTTGGAGAAACATAAAAACCGACGCCCGCTGCGGGGTCGTCCGGTGTACCGGATAAGAGATAATTTCCCCCTTTAGCGATAATTTCGTTCGAGGCTGTGGACTTTGTTTCCTAGATACAAAGGATATCCAAGCCTTTTTGAATTGCGAGGGCCTGATGTTTGCCCAAGCCGATGAGTCTCGATATTCCAGGTGGCGATGTTCAGTATGTTGTCGGGGGGGGCGCCATGACAGGTGGCGGGAAGGTAGGTCCAGCAACGGGGGCTGAACATAGTGATGAAAAAGTGAGGGGCGCGAGCCTATGGTGGGTTGGAGGCGCTGAGCATGGTATGCTCTTTTTAATTGTACAGGGCTATTAGCTACCCTTTTCAGGGGTCGCCGGGGCTGGGCTAGGTAAATTTCCCACTCTCCAGCACAGAGTGAATCCATCGGCGGTAGTCCTGACGAGACTGACGCCGCGGAGCTGGTGTCGCCGGTGTCACGCTTCTAGCGACCGGCGCTTGTCGTGAAGTTGTTTGACCCCTGAAGCACTGCGAGATTCGTGGCCACTGAGATCTAGGTTGTACCTGTTGTCCAGCCCATGGAGGGCAAAAAAGTTGGAAAGAAGTTGAGTTTTGGAGGCGTGGCCTCCCGGCTTGCCGCTGGTGGCTCTCGCGGTGTGTATGTGGCTCCTTAGGTTGTGTGCTTTATTTCCATAAAAGAACCTGATAGTGACGAACCCCACGCCTGAAGAACCTAACTGAAAGATGATCCTGGCACCAAAGACAATGGTGCACCATCATACCATTGTTGAGTTTAAATTTGGAGGGACAAGATGAAAAAGCTTTATTACAAAGGTCACAGTTGCAATGTTGGCAGCTAATGTTCCCATTGACGCTTCACTGTGCTCTGTTCCTCTTTTCCTGGAAAGCTGGGCAGTACCCGAGTCGGGTGTAGCGGGCTCAAGGTCTGTGACCACTGCCCACCCGGGGTGCGCGTGTCGCCTCGGCACTAATGCACAATAGAAGGAAAAGATCGGTGTGGGGGAATTTCTCCCGATGTAGATGTGGAGGTCTCTTGTGGAACACCCTTTGGGCGTGCCGGTGCACTGGGTAGCAAAACTCCCGCAGGCACATAATGTCAATCTCTCGCGGTCTTGCCGCGTTAATGTCATTCTGCGCACCATGTGCGGATTAAATGTCATTCTGTGGTGGCTGTGCCACACTGACGTCAATCTGTTGCGGACTGGCCGCGATAATGTCAATCAGTGACCTCTTGGTCAGAATAATGTCATTCCTTCGGACCGAAGTCCTGATGACCTTAGTGGGTGGAGGAGCCTTGGGGTCCGGCTGCCATGGCCGGAGCCTGTGATGAGAGAGAATAGCAATTCCATGTTTAAGTAAAAAAGTGAGAAAGAGGAAACAGAGGAAAAGAGCAAAAAAAGTCACTTTCATTCGTGCTGTTGAATAAGCGGAAAAGAATGGACGAAGAAGCAGAAGAAACAGATGACCCAATGATAGGCAGTAAGGGACCTGAACGACCCAATGCAGACGAACAATCTTATGTTGCTGGAGCAAGGTTGTCCAGGCACATGGCCAGACTGACCAAGGGGAGCCACTTTTGGGTTTTTGCCACTAGAAGTGGTCTCTATCCCTCCAGGAGTCTTTGCCGCTAGATTTTCCTTTTGGGGTTCGGGCGCCTTCGTTGGATTCCTTGGAGCTTTTGCCGCCTTTGTGGCTGCTACTTTTTCCGGAGGATTCGCCCTTAGATTCTTTTCCCTTAGCAGCACCCTTTCCGAAGTCATCCGAATTAACCCCGAAATCCTGAAAAACCCGTTGGGTTAGGGAAAGGAGCCCGCCTGCACCGGGAGCATCGGGTGGCTCTCCAAAAGCTTCGCTAGATCAGCGCCCATCTTCAGCGAGAAGATTGGGTAGGGGAAACTACTGTGGTGAAACGCTACATTCGACACAGCAAAGGCCTTGTCGTAGGAGTCGCGGGAGGTGGTGGTTCGATCAGAATCAGTGACGGCCTGACACAGGGCCTGAATGAGGTTTCATTTGCTGCGACAAAGCAGCGTGCCAGCGTTCCAGAATAGAGTCTACAGGCTTCTCACACAGCAAAAGGAGGCAGCAATAGCGTCGAGGAAACCTGGCGTCCAACACATACACCACCTCAGCCAGCAAGGGCTGCGTCGTGGCCTGCTGAGCCAGCAAGGGCTGCGTCGTGGCCTGCTTCGATGCCCAATTCTGTAGAGTCTGCTGCCAGACTTGCAGGTCCGGCTCATCTTTCAGTTCTCCCAGAATATCCAGAAAGATGTGGAACGGCTGCATGGATCTTGCCCTAGGCGGAGCCTTGTATCAGATTGGTCCGGGAACTTCCAATACTTCGAGTTGCGCATATAAGTCATAAACTGCTGGGCCTTCCGCTCGCTGAGGAACTCAATCCTGACCACGGCTGCTGTGGAGGCAACCAGGTGATTGCGCAGGGCCGTGAGGTCACTTTCTTCCAAATCAGCACCAGAGAGCAAATGGTAAATATTGTATTGCGTCATAGCCTCTTTCAACCGAGGGTCCAGTCCCTCAAGGGCCAGAGCGGTGGAGATCGCCTCAAAGTCTCGCTTGCGGTTCTCTGCCGCCTCCTCTGTGAAACGACCCTCCAATTCATTCCGACATGGCTCAGTCGAACGAAAGTTTTCTTCTAGAAAGTGAAAAAGTCGAAGTAATGCGAAGGACTGCGAAATCTGTGAGAAGCTGGGAACATCAATCTAGAAGACAGTGAAGAGCAGGCACAACTGACCCGCTAAGGTGACTGCCCACTGCTGGGGCGGGGGTTTCTGGGTGGACGTTCCACCACACCTTGCGCCAAAGCCTGGTAACAGGACAGTAACGAACACAACTGTGAGGGCCGTAGCAGTAGCCCGACACCCATAGCACAGCAAGCGCGTCCGCTTAGCGACTGTACCCAGATGTGACGTGGAGCCGTACCAAGGTAGACACCGTATCGGGACTGAAGACGTTGGCCTGCTCTTCTGAACCTGAGTCCACGGTGTCCCAATCTGCGCCTTGTCCTGAAGACAAGTCTGGCCGAGTCTAGCCCGACGGCCTGTGGAAAGGCTTCCCCCTCAAGGGAGGCTAGTCGTCCCAGGCCGTCAAGTGCACCATAACAAGAGAAGTCCCTGGGGTACACATCGGGGCCAGCATTGGGAGGATGCTGACGCGTTGCAAGCCTCAAAGTGGTACCCATCCTCTCCCGTGTCTGACTTGTTTCCGGGCACTGGCAGCTTAACAGCGGCGCTACGCAAAAGGCTTTCAACAGTGAAGGAGGAAATCGATCGCACTGGCTTCGTCGCAGCCGGTGGCAGTCTACCCTGCCTCGGAAGAAGGTGTAGTTTCCGAAGCAGACTGCGTGAAAAGCACAGGCGATCCGGGTCCTTCTGTGCTCGTAGAAGCGCAAAACCAAAGTGCCAGCAAAACTGCGCAGAAAGACCTTCAGCTGTCGCTGGGTGTCTTGTCCAGAAGTTGAAACATCGAAGAAAGGCAAGGAACGAGGCCTCGTCTCGAAAGCTTCCTTCAAGGTACCCAAGCTCAGAAAACGGCCAACTTACGACTGGAACTGCTTCTTGACTGGCTTGGTGCAGCAGGTCCTTTTGTAAAAGCAAAGGCGGGAGAAAAACATTGAGGCACAGTCGGCGCGCCATCCGCTAGTTTCGCAGCACCTGGTGTAAAACCAAATACTGCTCCCCCTACCGCTAATCTCCAGCTTGTCCAGAACTTGCTGTCGTGGGAGGCCCGGGAATTGGGACCCGGCCGTCCACAGAGGCACGAAGCTTCGAGGCAGACTCAAATGGCTCAGGCAGAAGGACGTCCTTTACGCTTCGCAAAGGAGCCTATTGCAAACCTTTAGAGTTGCGCCCGAAGCCCAGCTAGCATTCCTAAGATGCCTTCTGTGAACCGTAGCGGCTACCACCACAACAACAACAACAACCACAACCACAACCACAACCACAACCACAACCACAACAACAACAATCACCACCACAACCACAACCGCAATCACAACAACAACCACAACCACAACAACAACAACAACAACAACACCACAACCACAACCACAACCACAACAACAACCACGGCCACAACCACAACAACAACAACAACCACAACCACAACCACAACAACAACCACAACCACAACATTTCATTCGCACGCAGCGGGGAGACGATCCGGTTGGTGGTGAAACGTTGACCTCGCTTAGCGAGTGCTCAATCATGGCTTCCAGTCTGGATAGCGATGGTCCATCCTCAATGACATTGCAAGTCGTGTCTAAACACTGCACTTGCGTCGTTCCGCTCCTCAGAGCTGCAAACTATGCCAGGAGTCTGGTGAAGGAAGAGAATTCTTGAGCTGACAGTGTTGGGCTGCAGTGTCCAATCTGAGCTGCCTGCGGATCTGACGCCTCGGACCTCATTTGTTGCACTTCCATGAGTCCGGCGAGAACTGTGTGCTTCGCAGCCTGATTTTGTGCAGCATCAGTGCCATGTTGCAGTCCGCGCTGCTGTCCGCTTCAC
>BGNK01006031.1:0-22668 GCA_003297005.1 Symbiodinium sp. clade A Y106
GACTTGGCACTGCGGAATGGGGGATTGTTCCTCGCTTCATTCTGGTTCAGGGCTCGGAGGGCAAGCTTCGTCCGATTGATGATTGCGCGGTGTGTCAGATCAATGCTGCTTGTACTACTCCTATAAGGTTGCACTTGCACGACTCAGACTACATATCAGCCCTCGCTTTGAGCATTGCAGAGAAGGCCAAAGCTTGCGGTGGCGGTGATTTGGGCCACTGGTGCGGCAAGACTCTTGACNGACTACATATCAGCCCTCGCTTTGAGCATTGCAGAGAAGGCCAAAGCTTGCGGTGGCGGTGATTTGGGCCACTGGTGCGGCAAGACTCTTGACTTGTCGAAGGCGTACAAACAGTTACCACTGAGTCCTGCGGATCGTGATCTGTGTGTCGGTTTCTACCTGAATGAAGATGGCAGGCCTTCTTATTTTGTGCCCAATTCTCTCATGTTCGGATCTGTGGCAGCGGTGTACGCGTTTAACAGAGTCTCGTTCCGGGAGACCATGGAGTAGTGGTTCGAGCTTGTGATCCCCGCTGCGGTCTATTATGATGATTACCCGCTGTTTTCTCCTCGGAGCAGCGCGGGGGCTCTGGATGGGTTAGTTTTTGAGTTCTTGGACTGCTTGGGTTTTGGCCACGCGAAGACTGGTAGCAAAGGGCTTCCTTTTCAGCCTGCCTTCAACGTCTTGGGTATCAACATTGACCTGGGGCGGGTTTCGGAAGGCANAAAGGGCTTCCTTTTCAGCCTGCCTTCAACGTCTTGGGTATCAACATTGACCTGGGGCGGGTTTCGGAAGGCATCGTGACATTGAAGAACAAACCTGGAAGGATTGACAGGATTTGCCGAGAGTTCGACAAGGCTGTGTCGGATGAGGCCTTAACCCTACACCATTCGCAGGTTCTTCATGGTTTGTTGAACTTTGCTGGCGGTTTCTACTCTGGTCGGGGTGTTAGGCACTTGGGTTTNTCGCAGGTTCTTCATGGTTTGTTGAACTTTGCTGGCGGTTTCTACTCTGGTCGGGGTGTTAGGCACTTGGGTTTTGAGCTCCTAGACTTACGACGGCTTTCAGCGGCTCATGACTTCGTCAAGCTTCGAGATCTCGCCGAGAAGGCCAGAGAAGTGTTGCACGGCACACCTCCCCGCGAGCTTCGCTGTGACTTCGTTCGTGAGCCCATCTGCGTCTGGACTGATGGATCGTGGGAAGATGGCAATTCTGGAATTGGGGCCGTCGTGTATGATTGTCTCAAACGCGAGGGCCGAGTTTTCCGTCCACGTCAAGGCCTTCGGCAGGAAGTCGCTACCTAACTACTGTAGGGCTCGCCGGATGAGCCCGCGCTCATCTGTCAGATTGAGCTTTACGCTGTGGTCCTTTTGAGGTTCATGCTACGGAAAACTTTCTGCAATCGCCGAGTTCTGATTTTCGTGGACAATGATGCAGCCCGCTTTTGCCTCATTAGGGGTTTGTCTCGAAGCAGTACGATGGGTTCTTTAGTGGAGGCTTTTGATTCTCTGGACGGAAAAGACCCTATGCTCTACTGGATCGAGCGAGTGGCATCCTTTAGCAACATTGCTGATGGCCCTTCGAGGGGGGCTTCTGACGTCGCCGTGACTCTAGTTGGAGCTCGAGTCACTGAGAGTTTCTGTCTTCACGAGGATCTGTCACGCCTTCTTCTCTCGCGCAAGAGGAGGGGGAAGTGATGCGCTCACCTCGAGAGGCCTGTGTGCCGAGGATGCTGTATGCCGCGTGCACTTGAAGACCCCTTTTGCAGTAGAGAGAAAACGAAGGTGTGCGAGTGTTGCTGCTTCAAATATTTCTATGGCCCATATATTGTGGCGTTATATATCCCCCTTTATGAGGCATTATTGATTGGAATGGCAGTTTTGATATATATTATCTCTGNTATTGTGGCGTTATATATCCCCCTTTATGAGGCATTATTGATTGGAATGGCAGTTTTGATATATATTATCTCTGCTTTCCATATTCTTTTAATGAGTTGAAGCTTTGAGAGAAGAAGAAATGATGAATCCGGCAAATAAGGGGGCGTGTTCAATGTACATGATGAACCGGAATCGCCAAATGAGAATGAACCGGAATCGCCAATGAGAGGGCGTATTTTTTGATAGATGATGAATCCGAATCGCGAAATGAGGGGGCAGATTTAAGATTTGCGATGAACCGAAGTCGCCAAATGAGGGGGCGTGTTTAAGATTCAGGAGGAACCGGAATCGCCAGATGAGGGGGTGTGTTGAAGATACATGATATAGGATGATGCATCCGCAGAGGTTTGAACCCGAAAGTTGAATCCGGTGGCTAAGTGACCCCGAAATTTGGTTGCGAAGTGACCCAAAACGGTGCGGACTCGCCTTGGCTAAGTGACCCCGGCTTTTGGGGTACGTGACCTTGGCAGCGACAATAGAGGTTTTTGCTATTAAAATATCGAGAACATGAAGGTTTTCCTATGAAAACAGAGCGAAATCAGAGGTTTTCCTATGTAAATACTACGGGACTACTGCGACACTACGACCAGTTTATATTTTCTTGATACAAATCCCTCCCCTGTCCTGTGCATGGCTGCATTTCCTATGATTTAATTTTTTTGATGCTTATTTTAATTTTTTGATGCTCGAGTTTAATTTTTTTGATGCTTGTTTAATTTTTTTTGACGCCTCAGCCGTGTGGGGAGTGCGGCTCGTTGGCTCCTCGAGTTCCGAGCTTTTTGAGTTTGGTGCGTGTGTGGGGATTTTGAGGGACTGTTCATTGAAGGTTCAGGGTTTTGGGCATTCAATAACTGTTCACTGAAGGCTGGTTGGTAGGTCGGCTGTCCCGGATGTTTCCTCGCACGGACATCCTCGTGTGCCAAGCAGACTCCTGCCGCAGAGCTGGATCTGAAGCAGTGCTGTGCGAGATTCTTGCTCATTTTAAGGGTTCCCTTGAAGGGGTTTGAAGTTTCGGGTTTAGGTTCCCCAGCAGTACGCTTTTGCTCTTTCTCTTTTTGGGCTCCCTTAGTAAAACCCAATAGTAGGAAAAAAGGTGCCTTCAATTAATAGTACTGAGAGTAATAATTGTAAGACTAGTAACGAATAATAGCATTGCTAGCAATAATAATAGTTGTAGCAATAATATTCTGGGACGACTGGGGAACCCAGGATTGAGGAGCTGGCAAAGGGAATTCAGAATTGCAGAGTAAGTGCCGCAAATTGCCTGGGGGCATGTGATTCAGCTCCGAGCGCGCTGCTGTGGCGAAATGGTAGAGAACAGCTTTTCACACGCATCCTGGATGTTCAGAAGAGCGTGAGGATCGTTGAGACTGCGAAGGGGGCGAAACTGAACTTAGATGATGCCGACATGTTTCAGCGCATGGCTGTTGCCAGGCAAACACGAATTCGCCAGCAAGCCTGCCTTGAAAGCAAGTGGAATGTGGCATTGGCTGGAATGAGTGATCAGATCAGCATCGCCCCCGACAGGCGGCGGTTCAAACTGCAGAAGGAATTTGGTGAGTTGCTTTACAAGGCTGGTCTTTGGGAAGAGGCTCTGGACCAATTTCTGCGAGTTCAGGAGGCGGCTCCAACCAACATCGAGACAATGATGGCACTTGCGCAGATCTTCAGCAAGCTTGGCCGAACTGACGGACTCGTCCATCTCGAGAATCAGGTGAAGCGGATTTGTTGTGATCCGGAGGATTTCCGGCTAGAGCTCGAATTATCGTCTCGACTTAGTAGCTGGCCCACTAAGCAACTTCGAACCTTCTTGACACATGTAGTAAAAAGTGGCAATTCTTTAAGGTTCCCTGGAAAGTTGACACCGACCCAGAGAGCCCAATACCCCTTAATTAAGCACTATAGCTTAAATCATAATATGAAGCCCTATATAATTTAAGCCATACTCCTTAATTAAGGGTTTTTGGGCTCTTTGGGGAAGACAGCCAAGGCAAGTTCAAGACTGAGGCACAAGCTGTTTTGACCGATGCCCCCATGGAGCGCAGAATCGAGAACTATGCTATCTGGCATCTGGAGTCTGTGACTGCAGTGTCGCAACATTCAGCTATTTACCATCTAATCTCTAAGGACCTGAAACGAGGCACTCCGAATCCCAGAGGACGCGGAAGGAGTGTTTGGTCCAAAGTCTGGCACACCACTTTGCTGGCTGAAGTGGGGGCCAATGCTGAAGGTCCATTACCATGGGTGGAGCGTGACTACACACCAATCAGTACATCGCAGGAATGGGAGCGGGGTCACTGCGACCTTTTAGTCAAAGTTTACAACGATGGTGAGGCAACTTCGTGGTTGAGCCGGCAGCCGCTTGGCACCAGGATCTGGCTATCGCAGCCATTGAGAACTTTGGGTGTTCCAAGCCTGGTGCCTCAGTCGGAGTTGAATGAAACTGGATTTCGCCCTGCCAGCTGTCTGCTCCTCCTTGCCGGGACTGGCATTGTCGTGGCTGAACAGGCCTGAACCCCAAACCCTAAACCCTAAACTCGCAACCCCCCAAACCCCTTAAACCCCCTAAACCCTAAACCCCCGAACCCCCCAAACCCTAAATCCAAACCCCCTAAGCGAAACCCCAAAACATAAACTGTCGTTGCTGAACAGGTGTTGCACCATACTGAGACGGGGAAGTGCTTCGGCGCTTCACCGGCCCTTACCTCACCAATCAGGCCGATACGCCCTACACTCCGGTTTGGGGTGAGGGGTTTAGGGGTTTTAGGGAGTTTTAGGGTTTAGGGTCTAGGGTTTAAGGTTTAGGGCTAAACCCTAAATCCTAAACCCTTAAATCCGAAACTCTAAACTCGAAATCCTAAATCGCAAAGCCCACACCCTAAGTTGCATTCGATCAGGCTGATACAGTCATGCCGGTCCGACGACGTCCTCCTGACCGCCGAGCTGCTTGGTTGGTGTAACTAGGCTGTTCAGTGGCATGCTTTTCTGCCTCTTTTTCTGGGTTTCTGTTAAGAATAACTTACCTCTGAAGGTATATTATACTTTTTCCCAGTGGAATACCGAACAGCCTAGGTAACAAAGGAAAGCTAGAAAGCTGGAGTCTCCTACTTACGGAGGCGCAAGCTGGAATGACACCTTTTCCAGATGCCAAAGGCTCAGACTTGACACCTTTGACATCCTGTCCTCATGTAGCAGTTTTCCATTGCAGACTTTCCAGGGAACTTATCCAAAAGGAGCTTGGCTTGTGCCCGAAGCCCTGCCGGGTGGTTGTTTCGGGTCCTGCTGGCTTCAATGCGGCCTGCAAGAGCATGCTGCAGGATGTAGGGTGCGAAACCGGTGCCGTTACAATCTTGAGCGCCTGAACCCCAAAACCTGAACCCCAAAACCTGAACTCCTAAACCCTAAACCTAAACCCCTAAACCCTAAACCTAAACCCATGAATCCTAAACCCTAAACCCTAAACCTAAGCCTTCGGCTGGGGCAACTCGGAGCTTCCTTTCCCGAATCTCCCTGAACTTGAGTCTTTGGGGTTTTGGCGCGCTGCCACAAAGAACTCAAAGCTGCCGCTGCAGAAGCTCAAGCTGTGTGTTCTTGGATTCGCAGCTATGTGTGTCTACGATAATTAGATTGTACAGGACCTTCGAGGGGTGCTTTCCAGCGATGCGCGCGAAATGCGACGAAAGCGCACAGGCTTCCGCAGCAAAGACTGAGCAAGATGGGTCACAAGACCCTGCTGTACAACAGTCAAGTAATGAACCAAGGCCCCTAGTAGTACATCAGCTATGGGCATATTCTCATAAGCAGTTCTGCTGTGGTATGTCTGCCAGTATCGGCTGTAAATACAAGAACAGTGCTATCATTATTTCAGAGCCTGAAAGCACAGTTTAGTTGGAATGGCATCGCTGTGGTGTTAGCAGTATCACTGGGGTAGTCACTGCCATAGTAGGAGTGTGGTTACAGGAGTCGCATTCGTCGTAGTACCCACAGCGGTGGAAACTTCATGACAGCATCCTGCTTCGAAGCAAGAGCAATACGGGAGAACGTACGCTTTGCACACGTACGAGCGACAGGAGCTCTCAGCATCTATGCGTGAGAAGAGTGGTACGAGTGCCCAGAGGACCGAGAGATGTGAGACTTAAGCAAAGGAGTGATGGCAGCAGAATTTGCAGAACGAACGTAGCAGTCGTGCAGTTTCTGCTTGGCCCAAAACGCAGTAAATTATTCTCGGGTAAGAACTCATGCAGATAGCGGCAGCAGCAAGGTCAACATGCCACGGTCAGGTAGCACATTGGCTTGCTGCAACTGTTTGGGTGCACCCTAAACCCTCCACCCTAATCATAATCCCCCCAACACAAACTTTCTGCGGCTTCGTTGTGCCTGCGATGATTCGTGGAAGTCTGAAGTGCCAGGCTTTTTTCCGAGTGCTCACTTCACCTAAATCCCTAAACCCTAAACCCTAACCCTCAATCTCTAAACCCTAAACCCTAAACCCCAAACCCTAAACCCTAAACCGTAAACCCTAAACCCTAACCCCTAAACCCTAAACCCTAACCCCTAAACCCCCCAACCCTTAATCCCTAAACCCTGAAGATCCCTTAAAGGATCCCCTAAAGGAGCCCGAAACCCCTATAGAACCCTTTAAAGAAACTCTAAACAATCCCTACACCCTAATCTCTAACCCTTGATCCCTAAACCCCTAACCCTTAATCCCTATTATAGATCCCTGTAAGGAACGCTTATAGGATCCCTTTGAAAGAACCCCTTAAAAGCCATGGCAGCTCCAAAGCCAGAGTGCAGGCACTGTGTTTAGCGGAAGTGCACCAGAGTTTGAATTTGACTGTCTGGTTCTTAGTAGGGAATGGGGCTTAGGGTTTAGGGTTCAGGATTTCGGAGAATGGGGTTTAGGGTTTGTTTAGGGGTTTAGGGTTCAGGGTTTCGGGGAATGGGGTTTAGGGTTTAGGTTTTTAGGGGTTTAGGGGTTTAGGTTTTTAGGGGTTTAGGGGTTTAGGGGCACCGGATTTGAAGTTGAAGCACCAGGTGGTGTATGGTGCCCAAGAGGGCTTTGGGCTTCGAGTTTCAGATCTAGGGCTTGGAGTTTACGGTTTCAAGTTTCATAAATTTTAAATGGAACCCTACTTAAAGGATCATGGGACATAGTAACTAGGGTTATAAATAGGGTAACTATACTTATAATTACTTATAACCCCAATTAGGGGACTTATAACCTTACTTACTAAGTCCCATGATCCTCCAAGTAAAGCCTAATCCGTGAATGGCATGTTTTTGTTTGAATCCTGCTCCACAGTTCCGGGCATGTGAGGACGAGACCCATGGAGGTGAAGGACCAACCCTTGGGGCGTGCCCACCATTTAAATTTAGATCAAGTTCTACCATCCTTCAACCAGCAAGCGCTTCTAAGATAGGGGTCAGGTTAGCTACCAATGCTATTCCCTGTGGCTTCTCGTAAGGGTATAGTATCGTATGCCCCAAAACCTTGTACTGAACTATGGTACCCCTATAGACCCTCACAGTGCCCTTGACAGGAGCCCTGTTCTAATCATAAAGGCCCCTATGGGGTCCGCATCTTAAACCCGAATAGTAGGAAAAGGGGTACCCTTATTATAAAGGGCTACGCAGTAACCTAGCAAAACCCTTAAACCCTAAACCCCTAAACCCTAAACCCCTGAGCCCTAAAGCCTGGGGTCCTTGGCGAGGCTGGTGGCCGTGGATGGCAATGGCACTCTCTTGGGCCTTGGGCCTTGGGCGTCGGTTTGGGCAGTTCTCTAAATCAGGGCCCCTTTTTAGGTCCCAAATATAGTATGCCACCGTCACGGACCTGGACCCAAGTATCTAACAAATCGAAGGCCTCAACCCAACAGTCGAAACCTTAGACTCAAACTGCACCAATTTGGGTTTCCAGAAGCAACAACCGGTTCTATAGGGGTTCAAATATTTAATTACCTATACTATTTTTGGGGGGTCCTTGTTATGATTATAGTATAATGGGCCCAAGAACCCTATTCTAATTGCAAAGGCCCCTATATTAAGAGTCCAGCGAGGCGCGGACGGTGCCAGCATCAGCGATTTTACGCGCGATGTTGTGCAGCAGCTGGAGGTTCGCCTAGCTGCGGCTTGACATGACAGGTTTAGGGTTACAGACGGGTTTAGTGTTGAGGATCTGGGTTTCGGTTTTTAGGATCGAGGGTTGAGGATTTAGGGGTCTGTCTAAGTCTAGGTTTCAGGATCTAGGGTGAAGGATTTAGCTGTGGTTCAGAGGGTGTAACGCCACATGCATCGAAACGCCTGTGGTAGTTGTCGCAGGATGCACAGTTATCGGTTCTGTTTTGAAACCGAGAAGGAACATACCTTAATCTTTAAAGCGTAGCACATGTAACCGAAGAGAGACTGCTTCGATCACCCCCCGGCTCAACACCAGTCGCCAGCCCTAATCTTCAAGAGGAGTGGCAACTCCTAACCCCAGCCTGAACCCTAAACAGGAAATCTGAGTATCTCGCTTATAAGTAGGGTTATAATTGGGTTAGCTCCGTTTAGGGTACTTCTAACTCTACTTATAACCTACTTACTAAGTTCCCTGCCCCTCCAAGTAGTGACGACTACCAATCGCACCGACGCCTCATTGATTGAGACGCCCTTCGCGGTAGATCGAGGCATATGTTGCAAACCCAAGTGCTTCGGTTTCGGGTTAGGGTTTATGGTTTGGGGGCTAGGCTAGGGTCGCCTTCGTTACTTGCCGCTTGGGCTTGCTTTGGCACAAAACCTCGAGAACCCGTCCATCATCCACCCTTGAACTAACGATTACTATCTCAAGTACGATTACTAATACTATTACAACTAGAATTGCTATTCCGATTACCATTACACTCACTATTACTATAGACAATAGAATTGCTTTAGCAGTTACCTTTACAATGACTATTACTATTGCTAGTGCTATTGCTAGCACCAGTACGAGTACGAGTACTGGTCCCAGTACCCGTACTAGTGCTATTGCTATTACTGTTGCTAAGCTTGCCGTGCAGCCAAATAGCTGCCGCCAGGCAAAAGGCATTCCAGCGCGAGCCTCTGGCTGTGTTTGATATAGGGGCTTCAATAATTACCCATACCATTTTTGGGGGTTCCGTATCATTAATAGTATAACATACTCCCCAAAACCCTATTGGAATTATTAAGGCCCCTATATTGGGTGCTTAGGTTTCAGAGCTTTGCTGTGCGTCATTGCGGTGTGTTGAACGTTCAGGATACAAAGCGGGGTTGCTATCATATGCGGTTGACTTGCTGAGGCATTGCTTGAAAGGGTTTAAAGTATCCAGATACTGAGCGGCAACGTGGAACATGCAGCAGTAGCCAGAGTCGGTGAGGGGCTGCCATGCTTGCTGCTTCTTTAGCGCTGGCAATGCCAGGAATCCTGGTGATGCAAGTGCTGCTAGTAGTACAACTAACGATTGTCTGCTCGACCCTTCCATTGTCTTGTTGGCCGCAGTTTTGCTGCTAGAACTGCCAAAGTCAGCACTAATCACCATATCAAGCGGGGTGCAACTGATGGCCCCCAAACCCATACCGTCTAGCACACACCTTGAATTCGAAGCCCTGAACCCTAAACCCTAAACCCTAAGCCCTCCGAGGTGGTGCTCGCCACTGGCCGACCCTTCGAGAAGGTTTCTTGCTCCTTGCTCGTGAGTGGCCTGAGGCTTTGGATTTGAGCTGTTTAGTGTTTAAGATTTTCGGGTGAGGCTCTAGGGTTTAGGAGTCCTTTAAAGTGGTTTAGGGTTTAAGAGTCCTTTAAAGTGGTTGAAGACTTTGAACTCGAGACCAGGACGTGGGATGATGTGGGTTCGTGAATCGAGATTTGGTGCTCTGGCCTTCCTGTGTGATTGAATGAAGCGCCAGGGGTTTCGGGTTTAGGGGTTTAGGGTTTAGGGTTCAGCCGATGCACTTTCCAGAATATTTCTACCTGCAGGAAAGCTTACAGCCGCGATGCTTTTTTTTGCATGTCATGTCGCCATTGCAGAATGACGTGATGGTTTGAAACTGCATTACTACCCTACAATCCCTAGACCCCTAAACCCTAAGCCATAAGCCTTAGCCTGACCTGACGCCCGCACCCGGATCAACACCCTTCGGACCCCCTTGTTTGCGAAGCCACCATGGTGCGGCGACAGCAGTGCCTTGTGGGCCTGCTGCTGACGTTGCTGCTGGTGGCGAAGGTCTGCAATAGCGGGAGATACGACCGAGCCCATGCTTATTCCATATGCTTGCCTAGTACAAGTATGTCTGGCGGCTGTTGGCCGTGGTAGCAGCAGTGGCAGTAGCAGCACCAGTAGCAGAAGCAGTGACAGTAGCAATAGCAACAGGGAGGAGCAGCGGCGGCGGTAGTGGCAGCGGTAGCGGTAGAGGAAGCAGTGGCAGTAGCAGTAATCCAGAGGTGCTTGTATAAGAGTGTCAATGCCGCTAGGATGTGGGTCTCCGGTCCTTCGCCGTAACTGCCGGGAGATCGTGCCTATCCTCAAACATCCGTCCGCGATTTAGGGTGTGAGGGGGTTTAAGAGTTTAGGGGTTAGGATTTAGGGGTTCAGAGTTTAGGTTTCAGAGTTTAGCGTGTTGACGGGTTGTAGGGTTTAAGCGCTTGGGGTGGTGCCGCGCATACCGTCTTTTGTCAGCCGCTGCCGTTTGTTTTTGCGGCGAGAGTTCAGATTGCTGCAGCCCCGGACTCTGAATTCCGGGGTGGCGCGAGTGTACTTGGAGGGGCAGGGGACTTAGTAAGTAGGGTATAAGTAGAGTTATAAATACCCTAAGTGGAGTTACCCCAATTATAACCCTTCTTATAGCCTTACTTACTAAGTCCCCTAAGGCCCCTCCAAGTAAGGGTGCTCGGGTTTAGGCTTTAGGGCCTAGGGTAAACCCTAAACCCTAAACCCTAATCCCTAAACCCTAAACCCTAAACCAAAACCCTAAACCCTAAACTCTGATGCTGGCAGCCCTAGGCTCTCGGGCCTGAAGACTCCCCCCGTTTTTCGGAGGTAAACTGCACTTTGCTTCGAGGCTCGGGCCTTCCAACATGGGAGTTTCCGAAAATAAGGGGTGCCTTATTTGGGGGTCCTTATAATAAGGAGCCTACTATTTAGGGTACTATATTAGGGCCCCTTATGTTCGGAAACTCCCACATATCAACATATGTCCTACAAGGTCAATGCTTCCTAAGTCGCAGTCGCAGTAACCTTACTTAAAGGATCATGGGACATAGTAACTAGGGTCATAAATAAGGTAACTATACCTATAATTACTTACCAAATTAGGGGACTTATAACCTTACTTACTAAGTCCCATGATCCTCCAAGTGGACCCTAAACCCTAAACCCTAAAAGGATCCCTTTAAGGAGCCCTATAGATCCCTTTAAGGAGCCCTTTGAGAACCCTTACTAAGTCCCATGATCCTCCAAGTACAAGGCTTGACTTCCGGCCTCCCCCACTTTTTCTCTCGGGGGTTCGGGGTTTGGGGTTTAGGCTTGAGGGTTCTGATCGCGCTTTGGAGTTCAGGCTTCAGGGAAGGTGAAGAAAGGCTATAGTTGGGTTTTTCGGCCGGGAAATTTCGGAGGGACGCTAGGGAACACGACTAAGTGTCATATGGATGGAGTTACATCGACCTGGATTGCAGGAATCTTATGACTGATGACGTAGACCTCCGAAGCAAAGCTTACTCATTTTGCGGTTAACCCTGAAGCCCTCATCCCTAAACCCTCAGCCCCAAATCCTAATCCTTAAACTCTCATCCTAAACCCTCAGCCCTTAACCCTAATCCCTAAACCATAATCCCTAAACCCGTAAAACCCCCTAGCCCTTAACCCTAATCCCTAAACCCGAAACGCTAGACCCCCGAAGCCCAGAACAAACCAAGGAGTCCCGAAGCCCTCAGTGAAGCTCTGCAGAAGCTACTGACAGAGGCTGAGGCCTCGTGAGAGACTCGGTTTAGGGGGTTTGAGGTTTTAGGGTTTAGCGTTTGGGGTGTAAAAGGAGCTTAAATAATTACCCATACTATTTTGGTGGTTCATTTTAATAGTTATTATAGTATAATGGGCCCCAGAACCCTATTCAAATTATTAAGCCCCTTACATTATAGGGTTTGGGGTTTTAGGGTTTAGCGCGGGGGTGTAAGGTTTAGGGGTTCAGGGCTTTAGGGGTTTAGGATTGATAGAGCAGGGCGGGGTATCGGGTGTAGGTTGCGCGGCATCACAAGATCGGAGAGGGCGATTATGGACATCTCGGACTCCTCGGACCTACCTTAACCGTGTAAAACCATTTCCAGGGCTCCTTATCATGATTCCCTTATTTCAGTCCTTAACAGGGTGAGTTATGTGGGGTTTTCTAAGGTAAGAATACATAGGGATGAAGTGAAATTCGCATCGAAGAATTGAGACCAATTCGAGCTCGCAGCTACCTGTGAGTGTTATCTTCTGTTGAGGCCAAAACTGTGCAGTGCTCGGTGCCGAGGTTTCAGTAGGATTGGCATGTCGCCTTCTGTTCACAGGTTCTTGGGTTGAGGCTTTAACTGCCTGGTTCTTGGCAGGGGAATGGGGGAATGGATCCCTATGATAGCCCCTTCAGGTCCTGAATACTAGTCCCTCTAACCCATTCCTCTATTCCCTACCAAGAACCAGGCAGTTAAGGGAAACCCTAAACCCTAAACCTAAACCCCAAACCCCAAACCCTAAACCCTAAACCCTAAACCCGCTTCGAGGCATCAGTTCGATCGGGAGCTTACTCTCCCCGATCTGAGGAGGCTTGTGGGTTTAGGGTTTAGGGCTTAGGGTTTCAGGGTTTAGGGTTTAGGGCTTAGGGTTTCAGGGCTTAGGGCTTCAGGGTTTAGGGCTTCAGGGTTTAGGGTTTAGGGTTTAGAGCTTTGGGCTTGGGGCTTCAGGGTTTAGGGTTTAGGGTTTCTCGGTTTAGGGTTTAAGGGTTTAGGGTTTCAGGGTTCAGGGTTCAGGGTTTCAGGGTTTAGGGTTTAGGGTTTCGGGGTTTCAGGGTTGGTTTCAGGTTTTAGGGTTTCAGGGTTGGGGTTGATGGCATTAGACGAAAACGCAGCAATGTATCTTATACAAGTTATACTCTGCAACTATACTTAGTTTATTCAGATTCTATAGTGGCAAGTACCTAGAGGCTCCATAGTAGTTCCTTTTTGGGATTACCTTACGTATAGGATTCTAAAGATGAACCCTAAAAAGGAACTACTATGGAGCCTATGGGTAAGAGCCAGATATCGAGCTTTTAGTGGCGCTGATGCTCGGATCCGCATCCCACGGCCTGAAAAGTCAGCCCCGCTTCCTCTTTGGGAATGACGTGAGCCCTAAACCCTAAACTTTAGGCCCTAAACCCTAGCTGGGGTTCCCGGACCTCTGGAAGACAGTTTCAGGGTTCGCCGTTCAGGGGTTTGAGGTTTTCGTGGGGGTTTGGGAGGGTGTTCAACATGCTTAAACAGCTTCTCCTGGGAATCAAAGGGTCGTGGTGTTGGGCATATTCCACTGCCTATGACATGAACAGCCTCACGAAGTCTAGCAGGGGCCCGGTATCAACATGCTCAAAAGGTATATTGATCACGCTGCCACACAGCAAAGATTTAGGCATCAGCATCGAAAGGTTCATCCACGAAACAGAGCATCTCCTTCTGCGACAGTGCCGTACGCCCTCACATTACTGCAGCGAGCCCAAGAGCTGAACCCCTGAAGCCTGAAGCTAAAAGCGGTTTATGCGTGAGCCCTATAAGCCACGGAAATCTGAACTCTGAGCCCACGGCTAGGCTGGAAGCCCTGAACTCTGAACTCTCATCCTTACTTGGAGCATGAGGGGGCTTAGTAAGCTGGGTTATAAGTACCTTAACTGAGGTTATAAGTAATGATAAGTATAGTTACCTTATCTATAACCTCCAAGTGCACCCTACACTTTTTATAGAAGCATTGGGCGCAAACCTCCAATTGGATCCTCTGGTATTGAAACGCGGTAGCGCCCTTGTCGACCACTGTGTAGACTCCCGATAAAACCGCCCCTCAATTCAAACCAACCTAGACATGGGTAGTTCTCTAAATTAGGGTCCCTTTTGGGGTCCTTTTTATTAAGGGTGCCATACTTTTTCGGGAACCTATAACGGGACTCTAACTTAGTCAGCTACTCACATGTCATGTGCAAGGCTCGTTAAATATTACTAACCTGCCTCGATTTCAAAAGACTATGAACCCGTAGGTATACCCCTTATATACTCTCATTGGAAGCCGCTCTAGGTTCCAAAAAAGTTTAATCCAAAACTCCCTTAACTACTCCAAATCCCCGATCCCGAAACCCTGCAGGCAGGCCGCCGCGTGGCCGAGGCAGCTGCGGCTGCCGAAGCCTTGGCGTTGAAACCGAGCTGGTGCCTTGGGAGGGGGGGTGGGTGGGTGGGTAATGTATTATTTTGTCGTTATTTGGAGGTTCAATTAGGGGGCTTGGGGGGTTCTAAACCCTCCATCCGGATCCACAGCCGCAAGAAACCCCGCGCAACCCCGCTAACTGGGTTTCGAGTTTTGGGTCGAGGTGCAATTGGTTTTTGAAAGTTTTGTCGGAAGGTTCACGAGTTCAGCGTGGTAATCTGTTCGCTTCGGGTTTGGGGCTTGGGGGTTCCGTGTGCAGGGACTAGAAGTGGTACATTTGCCCTACACCGTAAACTCTCAATCGAAGTGTATGCCCAGAACTCTAGAACCCAGAGCCTGCACTGCAAGTTCGAGATTCTGAACATTGCGTTCGGAAGTCCGGGTTCAGTGGCAAGTCGACTGCGTGATTCCTCGTGTGCTCCGGCGGAATTGATGGCTCAAGACAAAACTAGGCAGGTTGTGAGAGGTTGTATTTTGTTTTCTATTGGAACAGCACAGGATATGAAGCACACGATTGCATGAAGCAGCAACCTTCCGGGCAGGACTGCAGCTTTCTTTAAGGACCTAAAGAAGCAGCATTGGTGATGCCGCAATGCGAACTCTCCCATCATCATAGCCGAATGATGAGGTGCTGGAGATGTTGCTGGCAGGGCGTTTATGGAGCGATCAGGTTGCCCGGCACGTCCAGCGCAGCGAGGCATCACGCGAGATTGACTATCCTCGTTGTCTCCGTCATCGTCGTTACGGTCAACTGCCAGGTTTTCGCAGCATTGAGGATGTACCTTTCACCTGTTGTGCTTCGGCGGCTTTCAGATTCGGATAAGTGTGGCAGCAACAAGTCTAGGCTTTGGGATCTTTCTTGTGCTTTCGTGAACGGCCACCCCAAAACCTAAACCCATGTCCCCGAAACCCTAAGCCGCAGCCGCAAACCCCTAAACCCCCGAACCCCAAACACCTACTTTAGGGGCCTTAAAAATTACCCATACTATTTTGAGGGCTCCTTAGGAAAATTATAGTATAATATACCCCCCAAAAGCCCTATTCTAATTGTTAAGGCCCCGATATTGAACACCAAACCCTAAACCCCGAACTAACCGGACAGGTGCCCATAGCCTTTGTTGGCATATGCCCTACGTTGCTTTTCGCTTCCTATTGGTGCCGGGACCTTCCCGAGAAGGCTTTTCCTCACATCCTCTACGATGCCCAGCATAGTAATATGCTGGTGTGTCTTGGATAGCAGTGCCATCTGCATAGAATCGCTTTTTTCGAGGCACTTTAAGATTCTAACCGCGGCTCATGCTAAGTTGTTGCTAGCAGACGGAAACGACTCTGCATGCCCAAGCAAAACCCTAAACCCCTAAACCCCCAAGCCCCCAAACCTGAAACACCTACTCCCTAGGCAAGTTCGAGGCAGATGCTTGTGTATTTCCATCTGATTTTCTACTGGTTTCCCCTCATTCTCCTCAATGACAATGACCAAGCAGTGGTCGAGAGCCTCATCGTCGGCGTCCTCGCATATTTCACAGCCTACTTCCCCCTGCTAGAGAGGCATTTTGGGCTACCCTAAGCCCCCAAGCCCGAAACCCTGAACGTACTTTGACCGCTGCTATAAGGTATGTGAGTGAGGGGTACGATTTAAGGAAAAGAGCTAGTATTGCCTAAGTTCCAAGATGCGCACCTGCAGGGTTTTAGGGATCCCCGGCTAAGGATGCAGGCTGTCGGTTTAGGGTGCAGGGATCGGGGTGTCCCTTCAGAGGCACACCGTCTTAACCTCCTGTGTTTGCCTCTACGGGACTGCGGCCGCCATCAATACCGTCTGCTCGCACGTGTCCTTCACGAGTGGGATGCCAGGTTGTTTTTGCAAACCTTTATCATGGAATAGGGTCTGAATGACTAGTCATAGTAAGTATTCCCTCGCATTCCCTATATAAGTATATTAGAAGATACTCCACCACGCCCCAGAAAAATCAGCCTTTACGGCTCCTGCATTATTGTTAGTTCCGCTTCAGCTGCCCCTCGGAGACCAGTTTCGGTTCGAAAACCGACATCGAAAAGCCATGAGCACAGCTGAGGATGGTGCACATGCTGTTTCAGAACTTCGGTTATGCGATTCTCAGCCGTTCCCTCGTCTCTTTGTCAAAGGTTGGGTAACATTTTACATTTTTATGGGCACTTAAACCCCAATAAGGAATAACCATGTACATTTTTAATCCTATACCAACCATGAACTAGGTCTACATTTTTGAGTCAGGATTTGTGCTTCCTGGTCCTACTTCTCCCACCGGCGAGGACGAGCTCAAGGACGGTGTCTGAAACCCGACACCCGAGACTTGCTAGAGTGCGCTTTTTTGGCATTGTAATGGTAGTACAGTATCTACAAGCAACGTTGTGTTAGGAAGTATTGTTGTTCGTCAGAGCTGCAAGAGCGAGTATGATGGCAGGTGCAGGAGTGGCAAGGGTCGTGAGAATGCCGGTCGCAGCAATGCTAGCAGCAAGTAGAAGTTCTCCTGCCATGGTCGAGTGGAAGGCTTATTCGTAGTCAGAAGCACCGGCAGAGCACAGTGGCAACCCGAGCAACAAAGCGGTACCAATCGTATTGGCAGAGACAGGTGTGAGAGTGATAGGCGCAGCATCAGCCATCGCACGCGCATTCAAACCAGGTATGAGCCTTGAAGCAGATGTAAGATCTAGCAATCACCGACGGAAGGGATATCTTGGAGAGGTATAGTGGTAGTTGGAAAGAGCCCTAAACCCTAAACCCCAAACCCCAAAATAGCTGTATTGGCACCTCAGCTGCATCTATGTGTCTCGGGGAGGTCAGCGAGTCTCAGTGTCGGCTTTCCTCCAGCCAGAGCTTCCAGGCGGGGGATGCGTCCACGTTTGGGTTTAAATTTAGGGTTTAGGGTTTAGAGCTTAGGGCTTAGGGCTTAGGGATGGGATCCTGTATAAATTTAGGCTTCAAGGACGAGTGGTCGCCCTGACTCGAGGTGGCAGGCTGAAAATGTTCGTTGAAGTTGCGAAAGATTCGACGGATCTTGTGATCTTGTAGCTTGGGTCCAAACCCTAAGCCCTCCGTGCCCTAGAAGTGGCCCTCATATCCTAAATCCTAAACCCCTAAACCCTGAATCCAAAACCCTAACCCTAAACACCCAAACGCCCCCAAGTTCTCTACCCCCAAGCCCCCGCACTCTGCCCTGCAGTTCTTGCTGGACCTCGTTACTCTTCACGAAGGATCCGACAGCCTTAGACGGCTGAAGGGCATCTATTTGCGAAGGGTACGAGCCAAAGGAGGGCTCCGAGCACAGTTCCTTGCGCTGCTTCATGGCTGGATTGGAACTCTTTGGAGGGCGCATGGCTATGGGTTTACCATAGGGGCCGAAATAATTACCTATACTATTTTGGGGTGGTTCCTTATTATAACTATAGTATAATGGGCCCCAAAACCCTATTCTAATTATTAAGGCCCCTATATTACGGGTTCATGCGTTATCGTTCAGGGTGTAGGGCTATGGGCTTAGGGTATGGCGCTGCTGGAGTGCGGGTTCAGAGTATACTTGGTTTGGGCTATTTAGTGTTTTGTTTTTGTATTTTCTGGCGTGGCTCGGTCCGGAATGGCTGGGTGAGACTTTTGAGACTCAAGGTCTTGATTCTGCCAGGTTCTCCGTGCACCTTGCACCCTGAACCCTAAGCTCCTTCAGCCATGCGGCCGTACACCCACACTACACACTCAATCCTAAATGCGAAATCCTTCTTTCCAAGATCCCAGCACAGGTATCATTGCCGGATCGACAGGCGACAATGCATGCGTGGGTTTAGACTGAAAGGTTTCAGAGATATGGGTTCATATAGGCTTGTATCGTGTTGTTTTGCTGTTTTTTTTTTTTTCTTTTTTTTTTTTTTTCTGGGGTAGCGTCTGGGGTTATATGTATATACACGTATATCTGGGNTTTTTTTTTTTTTTTTCTGGGGTAGCGTCTGGGGTTATATGTATATACACGTATATCTGGGTTTAGGGTTCAGGGTTTAGGGTTTAGGGTTTAGGGTTCAGGGTTTTAGGGTTCAGGGTTCAGGCTTAACCCCTAGATTTTTTTCTGCACGGGCTTATCGGGTTTTTGATATGAGCTTTAAAAGATCATCTTCACCCAGCGGCCTAAACAGTTTGAATGAAGTCTTGGGGAGATATTCTGCTATAACTTTACAGGGGGAATAGGCGGAGTCATTTCGGAACTTTCATGTATCAGTTACGATCCCAGGCGTTTTAAGCTTTAGGGCTTTAGAGACATCCTGGCAGTCAGGACTAAATGTTGGGGCTTACGGCGCTCAGGGCTTAGGAATGCTCTTCCTGACTAGAGAGCAGAAGCACACTTTTGAGCCCGTATCTAGTATTATTCTAGTATGCACAACGAACAGAGGCGGGAACGTACTTTTCGCTGGCCTGATATCAGCATCGACTGTCGCGTTGCTCACAGCATTGGTGAGGAGCTTGCGGATCTTAAGATTCCGCCGGTCAAACCCCACCCTGAACTCAAAACCCTCGAACCGTACCGAAACGACATTCAACCCGGAACCACGCAAAAAGCCCCAAAACCAGAAGCTTTAAGGTAACCCTAAACCCGATACCCTAAACCCTAAACCCGATACCCTAAACCCGATATGCTAAGCCCTAAGCCCTACACCCTCAGCCCTCAACCCTAAGCCCGACAAAGCTGAAAATGAACCGAGGCATGGGTGTCTCCAGCCTCGGGTCTTACAGCTCCGAAGAGACGGAGACTCGGGACTTTTAGAATCTTTTTTCCGGTTTGAAGGCATACTGCGCAAGAAGCAGGTCCTCGAACAGGTGTGAATGTACACTTCCGTTTGTGTAATGTAATGTAATGTAATGTAATGTACGTGCGTACGTACGTACGTACGTACATACGTACGTACATATGTATGTATGTATGTATGTATGTATGTATAAGCATCTCGGCCCGATTACCCCAGATACGGCCTGCCAGAGCTAATGCCATGCACCATGCGGTTTCTGCTTCCGGCCATCGGACTGCTGCTGCTTCTCCAGCCTCCGACGCTGACTCCGAGCGAGAAATGGTGGCCTCAGAGCCGGGAGACGCCACACCACAGGAGGCTGCCAGACTCCCGGCTCCGACTTTGGAGATTCTGGAGTTCCGCAACAACGTGCTGCTTGAATTGTGCTGGTTGCACTTCGAAGATTTCTTGGTTTCGCTCGGCTCCGATCGCCGCCGATACTCTGGAAGACTGTGTGCTGCAAAGCGGGCTCAATGGGACCAGCCTGCAGACGAGGTGGTCCACACCGTGGCCAGACAGCTGGATGACACCCGTGCCATCTTCCTGCGACGAGAATTTGGCTATTTACAGGCGGCCCTGCTCAGGCCTGGTGGCCGCAACGACATCCAGTGGATCTTATCCACGGGCGGCTCGTTTGGGCCTTCCCAGCAGCAGCTCTTGCAGCGCTTGGGTCCCCTGGTGTACCGGACCTTGGCAGGGTTTATGGACAGCCAGCCCATGGCTAGGGTTCTGGCGCGCATCGTGCGGGACAGAGCTCTCGCGCTGTGGTACCACCCGACTCTGTTGGCTCTGCTACCAATGGTGTGCCCGCGAGACGCCGGCTCCTTCCAGCGCTGGTACGCTGATTTTGAGTTCCAGCAACGGGCGAACCACGCTGCCATGTTCTGCTCAGGAACCCTGGAGGCTGGTGGACAAAACCGGTGCAGGCTGATCCTCAGCTGGCGTCTTCGAGCTCTGACCCGCGCCCTCTGCGCTTTCCTAGCATCGCCCAGGACGAGCCCGTCCCCTCAACGGCTTCCTCATCGTCCAGGGCCCCGCGGTGAACCTTTTCGAGATGATCATGATGGCCCACTCTCTGGCAGGCCAACTCTTCTGTTCAGACAGGGCTGCCCTGGTCCCAAGTCCAGGGACACAGGATCTTCCACTGCATTTACATGGCACTCTGTGCTTAGGTCCTGTGTAGATGTGAGGGTAGGAGGTAGCTGTGGTCGTAGCCCNTTTCGCTATGTTTCTGGACCCCAGCAAAGTAGCCCTGGAACTCAGCTCTTCGCAGTTTCACGAATGCATGCCGTACAGCAAGTTTCTCGACACCCCGACCCTAACCATGTTGTCAGCTCTGACCAAAGGCCTTGCAAACCTGGCCTAGCGGGCCCTGAACGCACGGCCCAGCAGGCAGATGCCTCGGCACCCTGCCATGTGAGCCTCCTTGGGCTAGTCACACTTGTTCTGCTGATGTTGTGTGGATGGCTGTTGGAGTGGCTAATTGACACCGTAAGGATGCCTCTAATACTTCGCTGCGTCACTCGCCTCTTTCCAGGCTGCTACAAGCGGCGCCGCTGCTTGAGTTCTCTGAGAGCCTTGCACTGGCACAGATGTGCATCCCGGCTTGGGCCGGACGTCCTGCCCAGNCACTCGCCTCTTTCCAGGCTGCTACAAGCGGCGCCGCTGCTTGAGTTCTCTGAGAGCCTTGCACTGGCACAGATGTGCATCCCGGCTTGGGCCGGACGTCCTGCCCAGAACACAGAACAGCCCTATGGTTAGCCCCGCTGCCTCCCTAGGACCCCTTGGCCCACGACGCAATGGCCCACTGCCTAGACGCGCCCTAGTCCCTAGACCCTGGCTGTTACTACTTGTTTACATGTACTGTCTGACACCAGCTGTTGCTACCGCTCTCCAATTCACGCAAGCGTGCATTCAAGCGGGCACAGGTTCGGGTGCTTAAGCACGGAAGTACAACTTACAGAGGTCAGCAGCATACACCCGCTAGCCTGGCTTTAAAGGTTCTAGGCCCGGCCCCCTGTAGGCCCCTTAAAGATCCTGCGATGTTTGCACACCAGCTTTGCATCGCCACATGGAACGCTGGTGGCCTAGGGGCCCCACGGTATGCTGAACTGTTAGGATGGCTCCGTAGCGAAAGAGAGGTAGGCAGGCCCATTCATGTTATGTGTGTTCAGGAAACGAAGTGGAGTTATGACGCGGAGTATAGCACTCCAGAGTGGCATGCTGTCCACACCAGCCTGGGTAAGTCCTCTGGCGGCGTCCTGATACTAGTCCATAAGAGTGTTGCCCAGCCTTCACAAATCCGCTTTACAGCACTAGACCCGGGAAAGGGCACTGCACGTTCGAGTGGCATTGTCCCGACCACTGGATCTACTGGGGGTATACCAGCATGCTTGGGTCTCGCAGGCCAAGCTACAGAATGTTACGGCTGACTCGGCCACTCAAAAACTCCTTCAAGCAAGACACCGTATCTGGGACGCTGTCCGTTTCTGGGCCCGCGCAGTGCCGCAACGCAACGTGCTTGTGATGTTGGGTGACTTCAATTGTTCACTGCGCACGTGTCTCCCACACATAGGCTCGGGTTTGGCGCCCCACAAACACTTACAGCACCCAGATCAACATGAATTTCAAGCGTTGGTGCAGCACTGCGGCCTTGTGGCCCTGAATACTTTTGGGCATGCTGGCCGCCCTTCGGGTACCTACCTGCATTTTAACAGCCATGTCGTGCAGATTGACTTCATTCTCACCCGCCTCCCCTGCCATCAAAGTGCCAAGCAGGCCCGACCTNCTGAAGTGGTTCACCCTACCGGCCTGCACCACGTGCCTGTGGCCACGTACCTGTCGGTAGCGCCTCCCAAGCCCTGCCCTCCTAAGCCACAACCTGTCAATAGGACCTTGGTACAGAAGCTATTTCAGCAGCACCCGGGGGCAGAAGCATGTTATCAACAGCGGGTTCAGCAACTGCTCACGGCAGATAGGGACCCTGAACAAGCTTTGCAAGCTGCCTGGATCGAGTGTACCTCTCGTTTTCACGTTTCCCAGAGCAGGGCCAGACAAGTCCCGGAATACAGTCTTAAGAATTTCTGGGCCTCTAAAACCCGCCTTCGAGAGGCTTTACGGGAGGTCGATCTGTACTGGAGTCCGGTAGCCTGGCACTGCTCTGACTCCTGCACGACTACACTGGCTGCGCACTTCCCTGGCGCGTTGTCGCGCCTTTCGGTTATACTGCAGGGTTGGAAAGCTGCCATTGAGTTTGCTAAGCAAAACCGGCATCTGCGGCAGCGTGTTCTCCAAACCAAGCGCCACGAAGTCGATTCCTTGATTCGGGATGCACAAGCCACACGGATTCATGGTCTTAGTGGGCTTTACCGTCTCTCTCGTAAACTTCATCCGAAAACGCCCCGGCGCTCCATTCATTTTCGGTTTCCGGATGGACGACTTATGACGGAGGCTGAAGAACTCCGGAGCCTGCAGGCTTACTTTGAGGATCTGTATGACTCCCACTCCAT
>BGNK01006032.1:0-18411 GCA_003297005.1 Symbiodinium sp. clade A Y106
TTCAGGTAGGTCTCGCATGGATGCAGCCCGATGCCCTTCAGGTAGGTCTCGCATGGATGCAGCCCGATGCCCTTCAGGTAGGTCTTGCATGGATGCAGCCCGATGCCCTTCAGGTAGGTCTTGCATGGATGCAGCCCGATGCCCTTCAGGTAGGTGTTGCATGGATGCAGCCCGATGCCCTTCAGGTAGGTGTTCACCTGCAGGTAGTCCTCCAGGCCACCCTTGATAAGCATCCTGACCTCTCATCTCCATGCGAAGTTTCCGATTTTCTTCTTGAAGCCTTTCCATTGACCGGCGTTGACTCTCCAACGCCTCCTGGACTTGTCGTCGAACTTCTTCTTGAACAACCTCTCGAGGAATAGAACCAGTGGACCCAGGATCCGTTGCAGGTCCTTGGGTGGTCTGTTGGGCCCCATACAGAAGCGGAGCTCGGTGGGGCCAGCTCTCCATGACCCGCCTGGCTCCAGTTCCAAAAAGAGGCGGATCCGCCTCCTGAGGCATAAAAACTTCACCTTCTCGACCAGCAGACGAGGACATCTGAGTATAGGCCTGTCTATGATGCGGGGAGGCAGGGTGCGAAGTAGTGTGTTGTAGCTGCTCTTGTTGCAACACCATTCCGCCCATTCCGCTCGCCCCCATCACCTGTTGACGGGTCATCGTAGTCCTCGTCTCTATCCCTCCTTGCACTTGCGTTCTCAAAAAATCTCCCAAGCGTGCCATCCAGTTCAGCGTAGCATTCGATGCCCCACCCCAGGTACGGCCACGTCCAGAAGATTCCACTGGGCTCGCCAGGCCCACACGCTCCGGTTGGGCTGGCCAGGCCTCTTGGAAAAAGGCCCGCGAAGAACTCGGGACAGCTGGATCTTGTGATAACGGACTCGGTGCATAAAAGGCTGCCAAGTCACCACTATCAGCTGGTGAGTTCCCTGCAGGTCCATGAGACACCCCATTCGGAAGCAACTGCTCCGGTTGAGGGTCTTGATCGTAGTTCGGACCGTGCGTCTCGCCTTCTAGCCGTCCGGGTTCACGAGGAGCGGCTTCACGTACTTGGGCAATCATAACCTGTTGACCGTTTGGTCGTTGGTCTTGAACCCCAGACTCCATGGCAAGTCGGCGACGAACACGAAACAGCGTGTTTCTTAAGATCGAAAGGAAAAAAGGTGGGTCCTGAAATATGAAGGNCTGTTGACCGTTTGGTCGTTGGTCTTGAACCCCAGACTCCATGGCAAGTCGGCGACGAACACGAAACAGCGTGTTTCTTAAGATCGAAAGGAAAAAAGGTGGGTCCTGAAATATGAAGGGAAGAACCTGAGCGGGAAAACCTTCAAGGTTCCGACCCGAACAGCCCCAACCCCCGAAAAAACCGGACCCCTCAGCCTGCCTACAAACGGACTTAAAGCCCTCACTTCGGCACCGGCTGTTTTGCACATCTTGAGCCATGTCGTTCACCAGTCATGCATGCTAGAGGCTTCTGTGCACACTCTCTGCAATGCTTGACATATGCTGAACATCCTCTCAAGAGGATCAGTACGACCCAGCCTTCTTAGCTGAAAGTCTAACAAGAGCTCACAATAAGCAAAGCATCCCCAAGTTCCAGCTTCACCAACANATGCTTGACATATGCTGAACATCCTCTCAAGAGGATCAGTACGACCCAGCCTTCTTAGCTGAAAGTCTAACAAGAGCTCACAATAAGCAAAGCATCCCCAAGTTCCAGCTTCACCAACACTCCTCCTCGTGTTGTAGGTGTGTCCGGTAAACACGCTCTTCCCGGGCAGCTGAACTTGAGTCGGAATTCATCCTTGATACTGAAAGAGCCGAGTCCGGTGCTGGCAGTAGTGACAAAGTGTCACTTGTCGTCGCCTAGTCAAGGCATTCCGAAGTCCGTGACATGCAGGATCGTAGTGAACTCTATCACCATGCTCGCTCATCACGAACGGGCCTGCGAACTGCACATAGCCATCCGGAAAAGGATCTGTTTGTACTATAGCCTCAGCCGTAGTAGGGGCACGACGACCCTGTTCTCTTGGCGGGAGAGGTGATGACAATGGTGTCATACGCTTTGATGGTGGTTTTGGAGTGGAAGGGCCTGGCTCATCCAGGCCATCCAGGGCATATCGCGCGACCTCTTCTTGTACTGTTTGTTGAAGGCGACGGAGTCGCCGAGCTCCCCTCGACTCCTCAACTGACCCAGTCTTCCTCAAAGAGATCCACTCAAAGAACCATTTGATGCCCTCCCACACTCCGATCGCGGCAATCAAGCCCAGAAGAATGAGACCATATAGCTCCCATGGCATACTCACCTCGATGTTGGATCCATTAGTGACCGAAGCTCTTGATCCCTGAACCATCCAACCCATTATCAACACCAATCTGGCCAACACCGCAAGCGTGCCGTTAGCCCTTGAAGATGTTCCCGAAGAAGTAGGTTGATCACGATCTTCATGGGCTCGTGCAATTAGACCCCAAAGGCCAAGAAGCTCCTGTAGCCTGGGACGGTGGAAGGCCTTTGTTCCCAAGTCACTCAACTGAAGCAAGCCAGGGATATGCTCAATACGAAGCTCACGTAAGCGAACAGCTTCACGTAGGTGGTACGCCCTGACCTTCAAGTGCCTAGTTTTCCAGCTCCCACTACTTTCGTTACTCAACCCAACCGCAGCGGCATTGTCGACCTTAATGACCAACTCTGCTGCTCGCGGGTGGATCTCGTTGGTGATCGCCGAGATCCCGTAGGCCATCTGGGTCGTGGAGATTGCTTCAATCAGCTCGGCCTCCGCGACTGAAAGGGATACCAACGCCTGGCGTCCACAACGCCACGCAACTGGCTGCTCCTGGTACCGAGTCATAGAACAACCAACACTCCGGGACCCATTCGGAGCGAAACTCGCATCCGACAACCCCTCGACGAAGTTGTCCGTACGTCCTGGCGTGTAAACCAAGGCCAATTCGATGGTCTCCTTGAGGTAGCCAAGGGCCCGAAGACCTATACGCTCAACCAAGATGGGGTCCTTAAGACAACAGGATGACATCGTTGCCACCGTGTGCATGAGGTCAGGTCGGCTCTTGCCACTCAACCACAGAAGCTCTCCCGTAACGGCTTGTGCGCGCCGTAACTGTTCAGGAGTATACTCCTGAGCTGAAAACTCATTTTCCCCAATGAGCCACTCCTGGGGACACGGGGTGAGATGCCCTCTCCCTTCAGCAAGTCCATGGTGGCGTAGAAGCTCCTCGATGTAGCCCCTCTGGTGTATCTTCACCCCTCCATTCTTGGTTCGTCCAATTTCCAGTCCCAGAAACCGGATAGAAGTCTCTTCTGAGGCCCACGTCAAGGGAGAAGACTTCCACTCACTTGTTATCCAACCATGCACCGCTTCGATCGCCGAAAACTCCCCCACGTACAGAATGTCGTCCACATAGACATTGATGAACGCCCGGACAGCTTCAGAACCATCCGGCCCCACGAACCGAACCGACCAAATGTTCTCATCGGCCTTGTGTTGGCTCAGGTACACATAGCCGTCCTCAAGGGCAATTTTTGCAGTCCGCAGCCGCTTATCTCGGAACCGCCCCCACAGCCGAGGAGATCTCCGAAACCCGTAGAGAGCTCTATCGACTCTCCACAGCTGATGTGAACACCGAACCTGCGCGAGCTGAAACACCTTCGGGGGGTACAAGGCGTAGACCACCTCTTCCTCTTCGTCCTCCTCCTGAATTGGCGCTAGGATAAAGGCGTTTCGGATGTCCGTAGATGCCACCGACCACCCCCGTGATGCGCAGTGGGCCAACATCACCCTCAAGCTGTCAGTCTGACAGCCTCCAGCATAGGAGTCCTCCTGGGCTTGTCGGGACTGAAAGTTTCCACAGATGACTAAGCGCGCCTTGCGCTTATAGTACAGCGGTGACCCCAACGGTAGGTCCCTTCCAGTCTCATCTGTCAGCTGCTCCTGGTCCGGGGGCTTGACAGTAAAGACCCCTTTTGCAGGCAAGATCACGAGCTTGCCCGAATTCTCAAGGATCTTCTGCTGCTCGGCCGTCAAAGGAACCAGCGCCCTTGCGCTCAGCAACGCCTCGGCTTCCTTCACAATGGCCTCCTTCCAGCGTTCCACAAACTGTTTCACCTCGTCCAGAGCGACGGTGTAAACCACCTTCAGAGGACCTGGTAGGGTTTCGAGCAAAGCTTCCACCCCACGAACTTCATCTTCACCTTCCGCCAAACGACATAGCACCAACCATTGATCCGTGTCATAGCGCTCTGGATAGAGGACTTGCTCCCTTCTGGTGAAGGCTTCACTGGCTTCAGCATTTGCCTGCCCTACACCATCACAATCACCTGCTCCCTCAGCACGACGCATAGATGCAAGTAAATCTTCCTCATCAAGGACCCTTCTCGTCCACATTCTCGTCCACATCTCAGCATCAACATCACCCGGAGAAGGAAACCAACATGGACCATTACCAACCTCTCTTACATCACCACATCGATCTTGAACATGTAGTTCGTGAAGTTGGTGTCCTTCATCAGGTCGAAGAGGCAACGAAAAACCAAGATCAGACAACCTTTGTCGCTCAGCATCATCCAGCTTCTGGTGTTGTCCGACGGTGTGAGCAATGACCGTCCACTTCGGTCCTCCGGACCACGGCATGGTTTTATGAAGCTTCTTTGGGTCGACCCTAACCAGCTGGTTTCGTACTGGTGAGACAAACCCCTTCCTCTCATCCTCCGGGCTGATTTGGACGGTCACCGTAGGTTCACCCTCACAACTGCCCTCTTGCCATATCCCTCCACCAGAAAAGTTCCCAACCGTCAGCACATAGTTACATGAACTTCTCATGTTGAACTTGTCCCGGTGGGGCTCGGTATGGAGATCCTTGGCGACGGTCATAGAGGTAAACGTTGCATCTAAACCAGCGTGGTGCTTCACAACCGCGGCAAGGTACGCGGTCAGCTCTTTGTGTCGAGTGGTTGCGGTCGTAAGACCGGTCCAAGGGCCTCGTTGATAGGCACCCCGAGTGGTGTGCACGGACGGAGGCTCCTGGTCACGCCATGCCATAGTCCGCTGCTTCCTGGTTTTCAAGAAGGACTCACCTTCTAGAACTTGACAGCAATCATCCATGGAAAACCGTCCTTCATCAAGGAATTTGGCAGCTAATGACTCAGCCCTCTGACCTTCTCCAGCATCCAAACCTGAACAGCTGACCGCCTCCTCCTGAACCTCCACAGGGTCTCCGAGAGCAGAAGCCCCAGAGGAAATCGAGGTCTCATCATCAGCTAATCTAGCTAACGCCCTCAGTCCCACATCCTCGTCACGTGGTTCCCCGCGGTCTCCGCCAACTCCAGGAATCAGACCAACGCCTCCGGCCAGTTCAACAATAGAACTCTTACCTCGCACCCGCCGAACTGGAGGATGAGAAGGTAGTTCATTGTCAGCCTCAAAGCCATCCTCTGCCACAGGCGGTTCTGGAAATTGTCTGACGTTCGTAGTATACCATAAATGGCCCTCGTCGGTCAAGACCAAGTGACCTTCGTACCAGGCAACCTCGGAAACCGATAGCAAGCCACCAATAGATAATTGTGCCCAGCTCGCCCCTTCGCTCGGAACGGTCCCGCCGTGTCGATAGAGAGGGAGTAGGCAGTTGGATGTTCTACCTTGCGGTGTGGCTCGCCTGTTGACCTCTCCACACATATTCGACAATCCCTTCTGTATGGGAGGTGGTCCCGCTGAAGATGAAGGCGCCACTCTGCCACATCGAAACGACAAAGCTGCGGCCCCAGCTGTTCTGCTGCTCTCCCTGGAGAATCACAAGGAGGTGGATCCTGATGAGCCTGTTCCATGAACCGCATCCAAGAACCCTTAATCAACGAGGACAACAGGCTCTCCCTCCTCCTGAGACCGACCCAAGCCTTAAGGGCATGAGCCACATTAGCCACCAGTTCCATCGGCCACATAGAACCCGTGGGATCACGTGGTGATAGCGCCCCAATTTCCTTTCCTTCCAAGTGCCAAAGGTCCAAATTTCCCCCTAGCACTGTAGGTCGACCGTTCATAGAAAATCGAATCTCTCCCATCAGCGCCTCAAGTGAGAACGCCTTCCACAGAGGAGTCTCAAAGAAGGAAAAACGATCTTCACGGCCGCCTCCATCCGGATGTTCCAGCAGGAACCCAACATGAGGCTTTTGAACCGAAGGGCCCAGCCTTCCCTGCCTCCAGGCCATACATCGGCCCTCCTCCGCAATGTACCATAAGGTCATCATGCGGGTGATCAGCTGGATCTCCTTCTGATAGTGTTCGTTGACTCCATCATGGCGCAACGGCGCAGGGAAACTTTGTCTCGGTGGTCCCCCAACAAGCGCCTTGATCCGCCCAGACAGGGCCGCCCAGCAAAGCAACTTGAACACACCATTGCGCTGGTTGAGATCTAGGGCCTTGCTCTGCGTAACATCAACATTGACCAAAACTTCACTCCCTTGAAGCACGACCTGCCACATTGACGATCGCATGGTATAGGTGGGCTTGGCTGCCATAGCTCGTTCATCGCCAGAAAACAGATGCACCGTCCACGAGCTGCTGGCGAACATGGCCTTCCTCTTGGCTCGTGACCATGGCATGCCCTTCAAAAGCTTCCATCCATCCTTGGCGTCACATGGAACGTCTTCTGGTATGCTCAGCAAGGCCTCGGCCGGAACACCAGCGAAGGTCGGACATCCATGCAAGAAACCAGCCATCGAGGTGCGACCTCCCTCTTCACAAAGAGCTCGAAGATGACGCTGCCACTTCCATCCCTCCTTCCCTTGTTCCCTCAGAGCTCGGACCTGAGTCTGTAGATCATCCACAGTCCTTTGAAACTCACGCACACGAGCTTGCTCCAGCTCGCCAATGAGGGTCAGGGCCTGAGAAACAGGCAGAACCGGGCAATTTCCCCGGAGGCGCACTCTCAACCTTCCATGAACGGGGTGGATCACCGTCAAACGCGATCGGGTCCATCGAACTTGACAGCCTAAGAGCTGTACGAGTTGTCCCATAGGAATGATCGGAGCACCATCTCCTCCCTCTGATAGCAAGGTACCTTCCATAGTCTGAGGTAGAAGGGCTCCTTCTCCAGTCGCGAGGGAAACATTCACCCGCTTCGCTCGTGCCAGCTCCTCCTCAGAATTGGGAGGTCGGAATGGATGGCTTGCTCCGCTGTCCAAGAGCGCTTCCCCCTCCTCATCAAGGGAGCTTGTTGCCCCAGAGCTCAACGCCGAAGCATGCAGTCTGGCATCATACCACGCTACCGCACTCTCAAAGGAATAGTTGGCCGGTGCCGGCTCATGTACTCTCAGAACCTTTAACCGTCTGACTTCATCGAGCTGCTGTTGAATCACCGCCAGGGGATCTGCAGCCGTCTGGGGAACCGAGGGTTCATTCTTGGAGGTCAGAGCCTTTAGCATTTTGTTTGTCTCAGCCAGGATCTCCGTCATCTGCGCCTGGTCAATCTTATTAGCCGTTGAGGTAGTTCCCGTTGTAGACGCAGGTGTAGTCGAGGACCCCCCCGTTGTTGTTAAAGCGTCCTTGGCTGTAGCAGCGGCCAAAGAAGTTCCTGACGACTGCGCTCCTCCTTGCGTCTTGGCCGGAGGATGGGCTCCACGCTCAGGTGAAGACCCGGACTTGCCCGCCGTGCAGTCCTTGGCCCGATGCTGCTTTGATCCACACAGGATACATCCTTCGGACCTAGTAAGTCCTTGCCACGAGTGCTGAAAGGTGCAATCCTTCCCGTTCTTGCACCCCACATCCGACCCGAACCACTGGCATGCCTTCTTGGGAGGCTGGGCCTTGGCAGCCTTCCCGCTGCCCTTTGAAGCGTCAGCNGAGTGCTGAAAGGTGCAATCCTTCCCGTTCTTGCACCCCACATCCGACCCGAACCACTGGCATGCCTTCTTGGGAGGCTGGGCCTTGGCAGCCTTCCCGCTGCCCTTTGAAGCGTCAGCTCCTTGCAAACCCTTCAAGGAGGTAGAGGTTCCAGAGGCCTGGGTGGTACTCGAGGCCGGAGTCGTAGTCGTAGAAGAAGCCGAGGGTGGAGCCACAGGTGGTTTCCTAACCAAAGAGCCCAGCTGCTCGAGCTCCGCGAGCAGGTGCTGCATATACTTGAGAACGTTGCCTTGGTTGGGCCTCGTGTCTATCTGGAGCTCGGTCCGAGCCAAGGCCAGCCTGAACTTGAAGTCACTATTCTGCTCCGCAGTCTTCTTCACTATGGTGTTCAGCGACTTCACCTGCAGGCTTTCATCCGGTAGCGTCACTCCAAGATCTGAAGCCCTCTGTAGCAAGCGGTACCATCGACGGATAGAAACCACCGCCTCTCCCGGGCCCGCTGCAGATTCCCCAACATCTAATTGTCGAAGTAACTGAGCCGGGTCCTGGGCCCCGCCCGGCTGGAAGATCACCATCAACCTGTAGAGGATTTGGTGAACACCCTGCACGCGGTAGGCAATGAGGTCGTCCCTTACCCCCTTTGGTAGGGAGGAAAGAAGCNGGTCCTGGGCCCCGCCCGGCTGGAAGATCACCATCAACCTGTAGAGGATTTGGTGAACACCCTGCACGCGGTAGGCAATGAGGTCGTCCCTTACCCCCTTTGGTAGGGAGGAAAGAAGCATCGCCGCGACCTTCTTCTCCAGCCTCTTGTAGCGCTCTTCCTTCAGCTCAGCTGTCAGCTGAGCCCTTACTCCAAGCCTTTTTACGGGACTGAGCGTCTGGTACTCTGAGTACGCAGCCTGGGCCACCTCCAAGGTTTTCTGCCACCACTCACCAGCGCCACTGGCTAGAGAGCCTATCTGTTGCTCCACTAAGTACAAGTAGTCCTGGAACTCGATCGCTCCCGTCTCTGGGTTGTACTCAGAAAGCTTGGGTAACTCTGGGGCACCCTTGGCCTCAAGCTCTAGCCCATCCCCTCGCTTCAACAAAAGTTGCTGCAGCTGCGACATCCCAGTGATCAACACTTCAATGGGCATCGGCTCCTTCAGGGTCGGACTTCCATTGACTGGTGGTGGTTGTAGCGGAAGGGCTGGTCCAGATGACGGTTCAGCAGGCTGATCCTCGCCCAAACCCAACCCCGGGGGCCGGGAGACCTCGTAGTCCCCAAACGTCTTGGGCTCTTGGTACAACGGCTGACGATAGACGCGCTCAGTTTGAGGGAAGCTGTAGCCGTCGCCGTCCAGAAGACCCCCGACTCCATACGCAAAACCGGCTCGACCCAGTCCTTGTCGCATTCCAGGAGGTGAGGACGAAGGTTTCCTTCTTGATCTTCCCAGCGGAGACGTCCTTCTATCTAGACTTGAAGCTCTCCCTCTGTCTTGGCCCATGCCGGGATCCCAAGCGTCACCCTCTAGTCGACTCTGGAATAGCCCTGCTTGATGCCCCTCAGGTACTCCACGACTCTGGGAAGCGTGCTGATGCCCCTCAGGTACTCCACGACTCTGNATGCCGGGATCCCAAGCGTCACCCTCTAGTCGACTCTGGAATAGCCCTGCTTGATGCCCCTCAGGTACTCCACGACTCTGGGAAGCGTGCTGATGCCCCTCAGGTACTCCACGACTCTGAGAAGCGTGCTGATGCCCCTCAGGTACTCCACGACTCTGGGAAGCTTGTTGATGCCCCTCAGGTACTCCACGACTCTGGGAAGCGTGCTGATGCCCCTCAGGTACTCCACGACTCTGGGAAGCTTGTTGATGCCCCTCAGGTACTCCACGACTCTGGGAAGCTTGTTGATGCCCCTCAGGTACTCCACGACTCTGGGAAGCTGGTTGATGCCCTGCGGGTTCATCAAGCGTAGGTGCAGCCCTCATTCAGGTAGGTCTCGCATGGATGCAGCCCGATGCCCTTCAGGTAGGTCTCGCATGGATGCAGCCCGATGCCCTTCAGGTAGGTCTTGCATGGATGCAGCCCGATGCCCTTCAGGTAGGTNTTCAGGTAGGTCTCGCATGGATGCAGCCCGATGCCCTTCAGGTAGGTCTCGCATGGATGCAGCCCGATGCCCTTCAGGTAGGTCTTGCATGGATGCAGCCCGATGCCCTTCAGGTAGGTCTTGCATGGATGCAGCCCGATGCCCTTCAGGTAGGTGTTGCATGGATGCAGCCCGATGCCCTTCAGGTAGGTGTTCACCTGCAGGTAGTCCTCCAGGCCACCCTTGATAAGCATCCTGACCTCTCATCTCCATGCGAAGTTTCCGATTTTCTTCTTGAAGCCTTTCCATTGACCGGCGTTGACTCTCCAACGCCTCCTGGACTTGTCGTCGAACTTCTTCTTGAACAACCTCTCGAGGAATAGAACCAGTGGACCCAGGATCCGTTGCAGGTCCTTGGGTGGTCTGTTGGGCCCCATACAGAAGCGGAGCTCGGTGGGGCCAGCTCTCCATGACCCGCCTGGCTCCAGTTCCAAAAAGAGGCGGATCCGCCTCCTGAGGCATAAAAACTTCACCTTCTCGACCAGCAGACGAGGACATCTGAGTATAGGCCTGTCTATGATGCGGGGAGGCAGGGTGCGAAGTAGTGTGTTGTAGCTGCTCTTGTTGCAACACCATTCCGCCCATTCCGCTCGCCCCCATCACCTGTTGACGGGTCATCGTAGTCCTCGTCTCTATCCCTCCTTGCACTTGCGTTCTCAAAAAATCTCCCAAGCGTGCCATCCAGTTCAGCGTAGCATTCGATGCCCCACCCCAGGTACGGCCACGTCCAGAAGATTCCACTGGGCTCGCCAGGCCCACACGCTCCGGTTGGGCTGGCCAGGCCTCTTGGAAAAAGGCCCGCGAAGAACTCGGGACAGCTGGATCTTGTGATAACGGACTCGGTGCATAAAAGGCTGCCAAGTCACCACTATCAGCTGGTGAGTTCCCTGCAGGTCCATGAGACACCCCATTCGGAAGCAACTGCTCCGGTTGAGGGTCTTGATCGTAGTTCGGACCGTGCGTCTCGCCTTCTAGCCGTCCGGGTTCACGAGGAGCGGCTTCACGTACTTGGGCAATCATAACCTGTTGACCGTTTGGTCGTTGGTCTTGAACCCCAGACTCCATGGCAAGTCGGCGACGAACACGAAACAGCGTGTTTCTTAAGATCGAAAGGAAAAAAGGTGGGTCCTGAAATATGAAGGNCTGTTGACCGTTTGGTCGTTGGTCTTGAACCCCAGACTCCATGGCAAGTCGGCGACGAACACGAAACAGCGTGTTTCTTAAGATCGAAAGGAAAAAAGGTGGGTCCTGAAATATGAAGGGAAGAACCTGAGCGGGAAAACCTTCAAGGTTCCGACCCGAACAGCCCCAACCCCCGAAAAAACCGGACCCCTCAGCCTGCCTACAAACGGACTTAAAGCCCTCACTTCGGCACCGGCTGTTTTGCACATCTTGAGCCATGTCGTTCACCAGTCATGCATGCTAGAGGCTTCTGTGCACACTCTCTGCAATGCTTGACATATGCTGAACATCCTCTCAAGAGGATCAGTACGACCCAGCCTTCTTAGCTGAAAGTCTAACAAGAGCTCACAATAAGCAAAGCATCCCCAAGTTCCAGCTTCACCAACANATGCTTGACATATGCTGAACATCCTCTCAAGAGGATCAGTACGACCCAGCCTTCTTAGCTGAAAGTCTAACAAGAGCTCACAATAAGCAAAGCATCCCCAAGTTCCAGCTTCACCAACACTCCTCCTCGTGTTGTAGGTGTGTCCGGTAAACACGCTCTTCCCGGGCAGCTGAACTTGAGTCGGAATTCATCCTTGATACTGAAAGAGCCGAGTCCGGTGCTGGCAGTAGTGACAAAGTGTCACTTGTCGTCGCCTAGTCAAGGCATTCCGAAGTCCGTGACATGCAGGATCGTAGTGAACTCTATCACCATGCTCGCTCATCACGAACGGGCCTGCGAACTGCACATAGCCATCCGGAAAAGGATCTGTTTGTACTATAGCCTCAGCCGTAGTAGGGGCACGACGACCCTGTTCTCTTGGCGGGAGAGGTGATGACAATGGTGTCATACGCTTTGATGGTGGTTTTGGAGTGGAAGGGCCTGGCTCATCCAGGCCATCCAGGGCATATCGCGCGACCTCTTCTTGTACTGTTTGTTGAAGGCGACGGAGTCGCCGAGCTCCCCTCGACTCCTCAACTGACCCAGTCTTCCTCAAAGAGATCCACTCAAAGAACCATTTGATGCCCTCCCACACTCCGATCGCGGCAATCAAGCCCAGAAGAATGAGACCATATAGCTCCCATGGCATACTCACCTCGATGTTGGATCCATTAGTGACCGAAGCTCTTGATCCCTGAACCATCCAACCCATTATCAACACCAATCTGGCCAACACCGCAAGCGTGCCGTTAGCCCTTGAAGATGTTCCCGAAGAAGTAGGTTGATCACGATCTTCATGGGCTCGTGCAATTAGACCCCAAAGGCCAAGAAGCTCCTGTAGCCTGGGACGGTGGAAGGCCTTTGTTCCCAAGTCACTCAACTGAAGCAAGCCAGGGATATGCTCAATACGAAGCTCACGTAAGCGAACAGCTTCACGTAGGTGGTACGCCCTGACCTTCAAGTGCCTAGTTTTCCAGCTCCCACTACTTTCGTTACTCAACCCAACCGCAGCGGCATTGTCGACCTTAATGACCAACTCTGCTGCTCGCGGGTGGATCTCGTTGGTGATCGCCGAGATCCCGTAGGCCATCTGGGTCGTGGAGATTGCTTCAATCAGCTCGGCCTCCGCGACTGAAAGGGATACCAACGCCTGGCGTCCACAACGCCACGCAACTGGCTGCTCCTGGTACCGAGTCATAGAACAACCAACACTCCGGGACCCATTCGGAGCGAAACTCGCATCCGACAACCCCTCGACGAAGTTGTCCGTACGTCCTGGCGTGTAAACCAAGGCCAATTCGATGGTCTCCTTGAGGTAGCCAAGGGCCCGAAGACCTATACGCTCAACCAAGATGGGGTCCTTAAGACAACAGGATGACATCGTTGCCACCGTGTGCATGAGGTCAGGTCGGCTCTTGCCACTCAACCACAGAAGCTCTCCCGTAACGGCTTGTGCGCGCCGTAACTGTTCAGGAGTATACTCCTGAGCTGAAAACTCATTTTCCCCAATGAGCCACTCCTGGGGACACGGGGTGAGATGCCCTCTCCCTTCAGCAAGTCCATGGTGGCGTAGAAGCTCCTCGATGTAGCCCCTCTGGTGTATCTTCACCCCTCCATTCTTGGTTCGTCCAATTTCCAGTCCCAGAAACCGGATAGAAGTCTCTTCTGAGGCCCACGTCAAGGGAGAAGACTTCCACTCACTTGTTATCCAACCATGCACCGCTTCGATCGCCGAAAACTCCCCCACGTACAGAATGTCGTCCACATAGACATTGATGAACGCCCGGACAGCTTCAGAACCATCCGGCCCCACGAACCGAACCGACCAAATGTTCTCATCGGCCTTGTGTTGGCTCAGGTACACATAGCCGTCCTCAAGGGCAATTTTTGCAGTCCGCAGCCGCTTATCTCGGAACCGCCCCCACAGCCGAGGAGATCTCCGAAACCCGTAGAGAGCTCTATCGACTCTCCACAGCTGATGTGAACACCGAACCTGCGCGAGCTGAAACACCTTCGGGGGGTACAAGGCGTAGACCACCTCTTCCTCTTCGTCCTCCTCCTGAATTGGCGCTAGGATAAAGGCGTTTCGGATGTCCGTAGATGCCACCGACCACCCCCGTGATGCGCAGTGGGCCAACATCACCCTCAAGCTGTCAGTCTGACAGCCTCCAGCATAGGAGTCCTCCTGGGCTTGTCGGGACTGAAAGTTTCCACAGATGACTAAGCGCGCCTTGCGCTTATAGTACAGCGGTGACCCCAACGGTAGGTCCCTTCCAGTCTCATCTGTCAGCTGCTCCTGGTCCGGGGGCTTGACAGTAAAGACCCCTTTTGCAGGCAAGATCACGAGCTTGCCCGAATTCTCAAGGATCTTCTGCTGCTCGGCCGTCAAAGGAACCAGCGCCCTTGCGCTCAGCAACGCCTCGGCTTCCTTCACAATGGCCTCCTTCCAGCGTTCCACAAACTGTTTCACCTCGTCCAGAGCGACGGTGTAAACCACCTTCAGAGGACCTGGTAGGGTTTCGAGCAAAGCTTCCACCCCACGAACTTCATCTTCACCTTCCGCCAAACGACATAGCACCAACCATTGATCCGTGTCATAGCGCTCTGGATAGAGGACTTGCTCCCTTCTGGTGAAGGCTTCACTGGCTTCAGCATTTGCCTGCCCTACACCATCACAATCACCTGCTCCCTCAGCACGACGCATAGATGCAAGTAAATCTTCCTCATCAAGGACCCTTCTCGTCCACATTCTCGTCCACATCTCAGCATCAACATCACCCGGAGAAGGAAACCAACATGGACCATTACCAACCTCTCTTACATCACCACATCGATCTTGAACATGTAGTTCGTGAAGTTGGTGTCCTTCATCAGGTCGAAGAGGCAACGAAAAACCAAGATCAGACAACCTTTGTCGCTCAGCATCATCCAGCTTCTGGTGTTGTCCGACGGTGTGAGCAATGACCGTCCACTTCGGTCCTCCGGACCACGGCATGGTTTTATGAAGCTTCTTTGGGTCGACCCTAACCAGCTGGTTTCGTACTGGTGAGACAAACCCCTTCCTCTCATCCTCCGGGCTGATTTGGACGGTCACCGTAGGTTCACCCTCACAACTGCCCTCTTGCCATATCCCTCCACCAGAAAAGTTCCCAACCGTCAGCACATAGTTACATGAACTTCTCATGTTGAACTTGTCCCGGTGGGGCTCGGTATGGAGATCCTTGGCGACGGTCATAGAGGTAAACGTTGCATCTAAACCAGCGTGGTGCTTCACAACCGCGGCAAGGTACGCGGTCAGCTCTTTGTGTCGAGTGGTTGCGGTCGTAAGACCGGTCCAAGGGCCTCGTTGATAGGCACCCCGAGTGGTGTGCACGGACGGAGGCTCCTGGTCACGCCATGCCATAGTCCGCTGCTTCCTGGTTTTCAAGAAGGACTCACCTTCTAGAACTTGACAGCAATCATCCATGGAAAACCGTCCTTCATCAAGGAATTTGGCAGCTAATGACTCAGCCCTCTGACCTTCTCCAGCATCCAAACCTGAACAGCTGACCGCCTCCTCCTGAACCTCCACAGGGTCTCCGAGAGCAGAAGCCCCAGAGGAAATCGAGGTCTCATCATCAGCTAATCTAGCTAACGCCCTCAGTCCCACATCCTCGTCACGTGGTTCCCCGCGGTCTCCGCCAACTCCAGGAATCAGACCAACGCCTCCGGCCAGTTCAACAATAGAACTCTTACCTCGCACCCGCCGAACTGGAGGATGAGAAGGTAGTTCATTGTCAGCCTCAAAGCCATCCTCTGCCACAGGCGGTTCTGGAAATTGTCTGACGTTCGTAGTATACCATAAATGGCCCTCGTCGGTCAAGACCAAGTGACCTTCGTACCAGGCAACCTCGGAAACCGATAGCAAGCCACCAATAGATAATTGTGCCCAGCTCGCCCCTTCGCTCGGAACGGTCCCGCCGTGTCGATAGAGAGGGAGTAGGCAGTTGGATGTTCTACCTTGCGGTGTGGCTCGCCTGTTGACCTCTCCACACATATTCGACAATCCCTTCTGTATGGGAGGTGGTCCCGCTGAAGATGAAGGCGCCACTCTGCCACATCGAAACGACAAAGCTGCGGCCCCAGCTGTTCTGCTGCTCTCCCTGGAGAATCACAAGGAGGTGGATCCTGATGAGCCTGTTCCATGAACCGCATCCAAGAACCCTTAATCAACGAGGACAACAGGCTCTCCCTCCTCCTGAGACCGACCCAAGCCTTAAGGGCATGAGCCACATTAGCCACCAGTTCCATCGGCCACATAGAACCCGTGGGATCACGTGGTGATAGCGCCCCAATTTCCTTTCCTTCCAAGTGCCAAAGGTCCAAATTTCCCCCTAGCACTGTAGGTCGACCGTTCATAGAAAATCGAATCTCTCCCATCAGCGCCTCAAGTGAGAACGCCTTCCACAGAGGAGTCTCAAAGAAGGAAAAACGATCTTCACGGCCGCCTCCATCCGGATGTTCCAGCAGGAACCCAACATGAGGCTTTTGAACCGAAGGGCCCAGCCTTCCCTGCCTCCAGGCCATACATCGGCCCTCCTCCGCAATGTACCATAAGGTCATCATGCGGGTGATCAGCTGGATCTCCTTCTGATAGTGTTCGTTGACTCCATCATGGCGCAACGGCGCAGGGAAACTTTGTCTCGGTGGTCCCCCAACAAGCGCCTTGATCCGCCCAGACAGGGCCGCCCAGCAAAGCAACTTGAACACACCATTGCGCTGGTTGAGATCTAGGGCCTTGCTCTGCGTAACATCAACATTGACCAAAACTTCACTCCCTTGAAGCACGACCTGCCACATTGACGATCGCATGGTATAGGTGGGCTTGGCTGCCATAGCTCGTTCATCGCCAGAAAACAGATGCACCGTCCACGAGCTGCTGGCGAACATGGCCTTCCTCTTGGCTCGTGACCATGGCATGCCCTTCAAAAGCTTCCATCCATCCTTGGCGTCACATGGAACGTCTTCTGGTATGCTCAGCAAGGCCTCGGCCGGAACACCAGCGAAGGTCGGACATCCATGCAAGAAACCAGCCATCGAGGTGCGACCTCCCTCTTCACAAAGAGCTCGAAGATGACGCTGCCACTTCCATCCCTCCTTCCCTTGTTCCCTCAGAGCTCGGACCTGAGTCTGTAGATCATCCACAGTCCTTTGAAACTCACGCACACGAGCTTGCTCCAGCTCGCCAATGAGGGTCAGGGCCTGAGAAACAGGCAGAACCGGGCAATTTCCCCGGAGGCGCACTCTCAACCTTCCATGAACGGGGTGGATCACCGTCAAACGCGATCGGGTCCATCGAACTTGACAGCCTAAGAGCTGTACGAGTTGTCCCATAGGAATGATCGGAGCACCATCTCCTCCCTCTGATAGCAAGGTACCTTCCATAGTCTGAGGTAGAAGGGCTCCTTCTCCAGTCGCGAGGGAAACATTCACCCGCTTCGCTCGTGCCAGCTCCTCCTCAGAATTGGGAGGTCGGAATGGATGGCTTGCTCCGCTGTCCAAGAGCGCTTCCCCCTCCTCATCAAGGGAGCTTGTTGCCCCAGAGCTCAACGCCGAAGCATGCAGTCTGGCATCATACCACGCTACCGCACTCTCAAAGGAATAGTTGGCCGGTGCCGGCTCATGTACTCTCAGAACCTTTAACCGTCTGACTTCATCGAGCTGCTGTTGAATCACCGCCAGGGGATCTGCAGCCGTCTGGGGAACCGAGGGTTCATTCTTGGAGGTCAGAGCCTTTAGCATTTTGTTTGTCTCAGCCAGGATCTCCGTCATCTGCGCCTGGTCAATCTTATTAGCCGTTGAGGTAGTTCCCGTTGTAGACGCAGGTGTAGTCGAGGACCCCCCCGTTGTTGTTAAAGCGTCCTTGGCTGTAGCAGCGGCCAAAGAAGTTCCTGACGACTGCGCTCCTCCTTGCGTCTTGGCCGGAGGATGGGCTCCACGCTCAGGTGAAGACCCGGACTTGCCCGCCGTGCAGTCCTTGGCCCGATGCTGCTTTGATCCACACAGGATACATCCTTCGGACCTAGTAAGTCCTTGCCACGAGTGCTGAAAGGTGCAATCCTTCCCGTTCTTGCACCCCACATCCGACCCGAACCACTGGCATGCCTTCTTGGGAGGCTGGGCCTTGGCAGCCTTCCCGCTGCCCTTTGAAGCGTCAGCNGAGTGCTGAAAGGTGCAATCCTTCCCGTTCTTGCACCCCACATCCGACCCGAACCACTGGCATGCCTTCTTGGGAGGCTGGGCCTTGGCAGCCTTCCCGCTGCCCTTTGAAGCGTCAGCGCCTTGCAAACCCTTCAAGGAGGTAGAGGTTCCAGAGGCCTGGGTGGTACTCGAGGCCGGAGTTGTAGTCGTAGAAGAAGCCGAGGGTGGAGCCACAGGTGGTTTCCTAACCAAAGAGCCCAGCTGTTCGAGCTCCGCGAGCAGGTGCTGCATATACTTGAGAACGTTGCCTTGGTTGGGCCTCGTGTCTATCTGGAGCTCAGTCCTAGCCAAGGCCAGCCTGAACTTGAAGTCACTATTCTGCTCCGCAGTCTTCCTCACTATGGTGTTCAGCGACTTCACCTGCAGGCTTTCATCTGGTAGCGTCACTCCAAGATCTGAAGCCCTCTGTAGCAAGCGGCGGGCCCGCTGCAGATTCCCCAACATCTAATTGTCGAAGTAACTGAGCTCGGTCCTGGGCCCCGCCCGGCTGGAAGATCACCATCAACCTGTAGAGGATTTGGTGAACACCCTGCACGCGGTAGGCAATGAGGTCGTCCCTTACCCCCTTTGGTAGGGAGGAAAGAAGC
>BGNK01006032.1:19008-29787 GCA_003297005.1 Symbiodinium sp. clade A Y106
CTTCAACAAAAGTTGCTGCAGCTGCGACATCCCAGTGATCAACACTTCAATGGGCGTCGGCTCCTTCAGGGTCGGACTTCCATTGACTGGTGGTGGTTGTAGCGGAGGGGCTGGTCCAGATGGCGTTTCAGCAGGCTGATCCTCGCCCAAACCCAACCCCGGGGGCCGGGAGACCTCGTAGTCCCCAAACGTCTTGGCCTCTTGGTACAACGGCTGACGATAGACGCGCTCAGTTTGAGGGAAGCTGTAGCCGTCGCCGTCCAGAAGACCCCCGACTCCATACGCAAAACTGGCTCGACCCAGTCCTTGTCGCATTGCAGGAGGTGAGGACGAAGGTTTCCTTCTCGATCTACCCAGCGGAGACGTCCTTCTGTCCAGACTTGAAGCTCTCCCTCTGTCTTGGCCTATGCCGGACTCCCAAGCGTCACCCTCTAGTCGACTCTGGAATAGCCCTGCTTGATGCCCCTCAGGTACTCCACGACTCTGGGAAGCGTGCTGATGCCCCTCAGGTACTCCACGACTCTGGGAAGCGTGCTGATGCCCCTCAGGTACTCCACGACTCTGGGAAGCGTGCTGATGCCCCTCAGGTACTCCACGACTCTGGGAAGCTTGTTGATGCCCCTCAGGTACTCCACGACTCTGGCAAGCTGGTTGATGCCCCTCAGGTACTCCACGACTCTGGGAAGCTGGTTGATGCCCCTCAGGTACTCCACGACTCTGGGAAGCTGGTTGATGCCCTTCAGGTACTCCACGACTCTGGGAAGCTTGTTGATATGCTGTGGGTTCGTCAAGCGTAGGTGCAGCCCGATGCCCTTCAGGTAGGTCTCGCATGGATGCAGCCCGATGCCCTTCAGGTAGGTCTCGCATGGATGCAGCCCGATGCCCTTCAGGTAGGTCTTGCATGGATGCAGCCCGATGCCCTTCAGGTAGGTNTTCAGGTAGGTCTCGCATGGATGCAGCCCGATGCCCTTCAGGTAGGTCTCGCATGGATGCAGCCCGATGCCCTTCAGGTAGGTCTTGCATGGATGCAGCCCGATGCCCTTCAGGTAGGTGCTCACCTTCAGGTAGTCCACCAGGCCAGAGCCGGAAGGCTTTGCGCAATTGCCGTACTTGCCAAACTCATGCTGGAGACTGATGGCCAAGTTTCACCGCTGAGCCGACAGTCTTGCAGTCATTGTTGCAAAGCTGAAGATCGGTCATTGGAGATTCAGAAATAGCTGCCAAGTTGTAGCAGTTTAGCAGTTGACAGTCTCAGTTGTTGAACAAAATCACACACTTTTCTCGCTAACTCTGAGTCTGTTCGAGAAGCGCGGAGTACACGCAGTTCCAAGGTAAAACGGAGTCAAAAACTACTACTGTACACGTGTGTGCATACTGGTACCAGAACTTACTAAAACATACACATGTGGGGTGTCNGCGCGGAGTACACGCAGTTCCAAGGTAAAACGGAGTCAAAAACTACTACTGTACACGTGTGTGCATACTGGTACCAGAACTTACTAAAACATACACATGTGGGGTGTCAAAGTTGTTCACCCCGCCTGATATGCGAAGCACTCCTGGCTTCAGCATGTCATCACAACTTGTAACTTCAGAAACAGCTTGAAAGATGTTCGCACACACACGGTAGCAACTCACAGTATAGGCTCACTAATCTTTACACGCAGCGAACCCTCAGGAAGCATGACAGCTCCTCACCACTGGGCTCGAAAGGCCCGCACATGAGCACAAAAGGCTCGCATTTCCATGAGCACTAAGGGCTCGCATATGGGTGTTATCAACCCGAATACCATTGGCACTCCAGGCCGTTGCAACATCCATTGTAAAAGAACTGTAAAGAAAACACCAAGCTCGAATACCATCACATGTAGCTTCAAACCACACGTTCAGTAAACGTCGGTGGCATACTTGTCCCGGCACTCATGGCAGGGATGAAAAGCTTTGTATCCACTGTTGCGGATGGTGTGGCACGAGCGGTGGTGGTAGCATCGGCCATGGGCGGATACGCAGACTTCCTGCGGTATCCTCGTGACCACATGAGGCTCAGAGGGCCTGCTGCTGTGGTCAAGTTCGGTTTACGCTTGCTGTACAAAAGCATTCTCTGTGCTCAACCTTTGGTTTTCCTCACGAAGACCTTTCAGTTGGCCTCGGTCACTGCTGCGCTCATCCAAAAGCGCTTTGCATCTGCGCTCAAGCTCTCCAAGCTTGCGCGCCTGCACCATGTATTGCCAAAGCAAATACATCAGCAAAGCAGAAACACAGCATGAGAAAATTGTAAGCATCGTAGTGCTCGTGGTGTCACGTGTGGTGATGTACACCACCTTGCTCATCCCGGGTCCTTTGCAGTCAAAATCTCTGCAACACCCGGCTTTGCATCTGTCTGAGCATTGGTTGCTCCTTCAAAGGGCTCATACCTTTGCATCCATAGCCCAGACCCCAGGCTCAGGAAAGCGGCTAAAGCCAGAATCACAACTCCAGCTCTCCAGGGCCAGACGTGCCCGCTAACAAGCAGCCAATCATCATCATCGTGTGACCTCTTGGCCGCTGTCGCTCCTCGGAACGACTTCATGCGAGCATTCAAACGTCGCAACTGCACATGCATCCCAACTTCTGCACAAAGCTCACTCCACTCATCCATTCCAATCTCACTGTCGGAGTTCACGGTATCAATGAAATTCTGGGCCCCCAGCATCGCCACAAATCTCTTCTCAGACAAAACTTTCGTACCTACATCCGATGGATTGATGTGTCCAGACACTGGCAGAAAAGCCAAGACCTTACCTTGCACTTTCTCCTGAATCCAAAACAATCTCGAATCAACATGCCTTGTCTTCGTCGGAAGGGCCCTGGCGGTGGGCCAGCTGACGCGCGGCCTGATTGTCGATGCGGATGACAACTCGGGGAGTTGAGTGCAAAATGAAAGCCAAGCATTGGCGCAAGTATAAACCATCACATGCTGCGGTCACTGCAGCATACAGCTCTGCCTCGCAGGAGGACAAGGACACAACCTTTTGCCCCCTGCAGCTTGCGAAGATCGGGGCTCCATCCAGGTAGTGCACTGCAGAAGACATGCTCCGGCGGGTCAGTTGGGAACCCGACCAGTCACTGTCACTGAAAATCTCCAACAGGTGCTCCTGTTGATCATCCGGGCACGCCTGATTCAAAATGCTATGTCCTCTGGCCTTCGGAATCAAGTGGATCGCGTATCCTGCGGTGTGCCGCAGGTACGCTGCCAACTTCTGTGCGGCACGAAAGTCGTCCTCCGATGGTGCAGCCAGCCGCTGCGCAAGGGTGCGGATGGCGAAAGCACAGTCTACCCTGTCACTACTCAAGTACATGGCAATCCCTATGGCAGTGCGGAAGGTACTTGCACGCTCGGGGTCCAGGGGCTTGCTCGAGGAAACCTTGAGGATCTCTTTGGAGCAGGGCACAGGAGAAGTCTTACGATCACTGAGGCCTACAACCTCACACAACTTGGAAATCAAGTCTCCCTGAGCTTGCACAACCACCCCATTGGCGGTCACTCGCAGGTTTCTCTTGAGAAAGCTGATGCTCTCATCTTCCTGGGAAGCGATGCTCCAAGTGCATTCGAACTCACTGGACATTACTGTCACAAACTGCTCGAGCAACCAGGATCTTTTCCCCACGATGAACAAATCATCGACGTGGAGGAGACAGCTGTTGTTGTCGATGGAGATCAGAGCTGGGCAGGACTCACATACCCTCACTTCAAACTTGGTCTTCAGAAAATTAATCAGTCTCTCTCTCCATCTCAAAGCTCCATCGCGCTGCCCTGGAATGCACATGACAAAATCATACTCGAAGCGATCATTGTAGTCACGAGGCATGGAAGCTCGAACCCTCTCGCTTTGGGGCACAGTAAGGTAGGCGTCCTTGACGTCCAGTGTCAGCATTGCTGGCATGTCGCCTTCGCTTCGGGCATCACGTCTCATCGTGGCAAGCAGCCACGGCAAAAGTTTCGACACAGCCGTATTGCTGGCCGGACTGAAAATGTCAAGGCGATCGGTCTCCAACCATTTGTACTCTCGTGCACACAACCGGGACCTACGCAGCACTTGCTCGACTCCATCCTTGACTTTTCGGCGCCAGGTGCGCACGAACTTCGTGGAGAGGCGCTTGACACCTTCACTTGAAACCTCACTCCTCACACCTGCACACTTGAGCACGCCTTTGCGAATGAGACGTTGAACCTCCAACATATCAGCTGCTGCATCAACCTCGGCTTGTTGCTCAGGCGACAAGGTTGGCTCTTCGGGGAGCCATAGTTGGCTCTCAAGAGCCTTCAGCTCAGATGCAGACAGAATTCCTGCTTGCTGGGTGCTCTCAGCTTCACATGGCTCATTCACCCAATCATGCTCTTTGACATTGGACTCTGTAGGCTGAGAGTAACTTACATCAACGCTACCAGTACTCAAGCCGAGATCATCCCATTCGGAGGGGATTTCCAGCTCTTCATCATTCACAGCTAGAGTTTCACCTGCAACACGGCGTAACCTGGCAGTCTTTGAATCACTTGCTTCCCCTGTCCCCGCCGGCCTCTTGCGAAGAAACACATCCAGCATAGCATCATCTTGCACCGGCGACTCACTCACTGGTGTTCGAGCACTCACCGGTGCAGCTCCTGGCGTCACAGCTGCAGGGGTCATAGGGGTTCGGTCCCCACGTGAAAGCAAAAGAGTGGCTCGCAAAAGAGTGGCTCGCTTGGACACAGGTGCGGGTCCGCCACACGAAGTGGCCACTGCTCTCAAGAGTTTGCCAGCCATAAGCGGCATCCACCAGCTCATTGCTGGGCTCAGCGCGTGTGAAGCGCACACTCGCTTCCTCCTCGTCCTCGTTCCCCTCGGGGATCTCCTCGCTCAGAGCGCTGGCTGTTTCCTCGCCGTCCACACGGCGCAAGGTAGCATGAACCATCAAATTACCCCTAAAGTCAATCGGAACCATGACCCCACTCACCTGATGCTGCAAGTACATTCCGAAATCGTCTTTGGCTGGGATCCAACCTGACCGCATCAACTTTCCAAGAGCAAGCAAAGGCTGAGTGACTGATGTCACAATGCACCTCTCTCTCCAAATCACCTCCCGGCCATCATGAGCCTGTAAGGCGAACTCGACATCACGAGTGTTGCTCACCGGAAGGCGACCTTGCGCATCACGCACCGCAATGCGGCCTGCCTTGGGACCTCGAACACCTGTGGAACCCAGGGCGATAGGCAGACAGCTCAAGTCGGCACCGGAATCCAAAATCACTTCCATGTTCACCTCAGGCCTTGAACCTTTCACTGCTCGAACACGAGCGGACACGGAGTCTGCAGCAGGGGCCTGAGAAAATGCATCATCCAAAATAAAATTCTCATGCAAAACAATGGCACTGGGAACCCCACTCAGGGGCTGTGGCATCTGCAGCTCATGCGGGCTCGGCGCGTCTGGCGCCGCATACACATCTAGACTGTCGTGTGGGCTCGGCGCGTCTGGCACCACACTCCAATCTGAGTCAAAATCAGAAGGACGCATGAGGATCGAGCCCAAAATCTGGCTCATGCAACACAGCGGTGATCGCCCTGATGTCGAGAGACGACGGGCTTGGCACATGGCTAAAATCAAAAATCAAGGGCTCACAGGCATCAACTCGCCTGACCGTCGTGGCTGTACTGACAACGGACTGCTGCGGATGCTGACTGGCACTCGGGCCAACGGTGCTTGGAGCCGGGCTCCCAGAGCCTGCAACAGTCTGCTCAACTTGGGTCACCTGCTTGCGGTTGGGGTTCTGATAGCACAGGTGCTGAGGATGACCAGTCTTACCACAGTAACAAGAGTGGACTTGCCTTTTCCATCACCTTTCTTTCCTCCTCCTTTGCCTTGTCCTTTCTTGCCTTTGGACTCGCCCTTGCCTTTACCTTTGCCGCCTTGATATCCAAAGTTCTGCTGTCCAGACAAACCATGCTGCGACTTGCCTTTGCTGTCGCCTTTCTTGCCTTTTCCATCACCTTTCTTTCCTCCTCCTTTGCCTGGTCCTTTCTTGCCTCCTTTGATGCGGTTCAACTCTGCAATCAACTGGCTTACACGATTCAGATCCATGGGCACGGGCTCCTGATCACCAGGTGGCGGCGCCACCACACCAAGCGACTGATGCACCTTGGTGGTGGACCACTGCGTCGTGGTCGTCTCATATGTCAGAACACAGTGGCATAGGTGGTACGCTCACTCATCTGAAGCTGAATGTGTTGTCTGATTGCCTGTGGGAGGCACCGCAACACTGTGCCCAAAAGCACATCGTCGCCCACTGATTTGCCAGTGANACAGTGGCATAGGTGGTACGCTCACTCATCTGAAGCTGAATGTGTTGTCTGATTGCCTGTGGGAGGCACCGCAACACTGTGCCCAAAAGCACATCGTCGCCCACTGATTTGCCAGTGATGCGTTCGTATTCCGTTGCAAGCCTTTCCAACGAAGCCAATTGTTCACGGAGAGTTTTCTCTTTGGAGAAACGTGGCATCGCCACCACCGCGTTGATAATCGCAAGCGAGCGCGCCTTTGAGCGCGGCGCGTACACGCCAACAAGCTGGCGGAAGACCTCATAGCCGTTGCGGCCCTGCACCTGCCGCAACAGGGTGCGCGGTTTCGCCTTCAAAAGCGACGCCAAAATGGCGTATAGTCGTTGGCTGCGCGCCTGCGCAGCAGGGCTCATGAGCGCACTGTCCAGCACGCGGTCTACATTCTGCTCTGCAGCTCTGGCTCAACAGCTGCATCTGCAAAAATCAGCCAACTCTTAAACCCATGCGCCCACTCCTGCCAGATCGCAAGATCATGATCATGGCTCGAGCTCCCAGACTCGTCAGGGCGCTTGAGTATCCTATTGGCATCCGAAAACCCAGAAGTGGTTGAGCCCGGCACGGGCGCAGCATCTCTGCTGAGAGCGCTTACAGCAGCAACAGCTGCTTGGCTCTGCCGCTTGCGTCATCTGCTGCATCATCATCATCATGGCCTCTGGGCCCACACTTTGCGCAGCTGCTGAGTGGGTAGGCGAAAACGGAAAAGGATTCGTGCCTGCATCCCCACCATGCTGAGAAGCAGAAGGCCCAGCCATGGGGTCTGCTTCCAAGTCATCATCTGTATCATCACCTGCAGGAACTGTCACCGGTGGCACTTGCGCCATTGCTCGCACAGAGGTCGATTACGCCTTCTGCAGGGCGTAGATCAGCAAACGAACTGTCTGTCGGCTCAGGATCAAGGTCTAGGCACTCGGCAGGACGTTTCAAAGACTGTCTGAACACTACACGATCACTCTCTGCGGCTGCTGCGAGGGAGCGCTCACACTCCTGCTCTGGGTGCACACTACTCTCCTGCACACTCCAAGGGATAGCTGCCTCAAAAGCGTCTTCGAAAGCAAAGTGACGGAATGGCTCTTTGACCGATGGGTCCTTCAGGCACCTCTCACCAAACTGGAAAACCTGCTGCACAGTTGTCAAGGATGCAAGGTGTGCCTCGAACCCTTCGCGAGCAGTTGCAAGAATCCGGTTCCAACCTTCTGCAGTACGAAAGGCTGGCTGTTCCCTCGTCACAAGCTTTTCTACGTAGTAGGAAAGAAGTTGCTGTTTGGCAGCCTCAACACTGCCCTCTGTCGCCGTCCTGTGAGGACGCGGGCGCCGGCTATGGCGCGAGAACTCCTACAGTTCCAAAGCTCGGCCCTCAATCCAAAACAGTGGAAAACAGTTCGAAGCCCAATGGCCCCTGAAAAGCAACCTTCCCCTAGACGTGTCTCGAAACTCCTGGACGGCCAGGGGCTCCGCTACCATGAACAAAATCACACACTTTTCTCGCTAACTCTGAGCCTGTTCGAGAAGCGCGGAGTACACGCAGTTCCAAGGTAAAACGGAGTCAAAAACTACTACTGTACACGTGTGTGCATACTGGTACCAGAACTTACTAAAACATACACATGTGGGGTGTCNGCGCGGAGTACACGCAGTTCCAAGGTAAAACGGAGTCAAAAACTACTACTGTACACGTGTGTGCATACTGGTACCAGAACTTACTAAAACATACACATGTGGGGTGTCAAAGTTGTTCAGTTATTGTTGCATGTCAGTATCGGATGTCACACCCTCCGAAGTTGTGGTTCAATGTCATGTTGTGAGGTAGTCCATAGCACAGTGTTCTCACAATGCAGAGTGGCCACAATGTTGCNTCAGTTATTGTTGCATGTCAGTATCGGATGTCACACCCTCCGAAGTTGTGGTTCAATGTCATGTTGTGAGGTAGTCCATAGCACAGTGTTCTCACAATGCAGAGTGGCCACAATGTTGCAAGGACATGTAGGCTGGTGATCTTCGGATTGTCAGTCGATGCAATCCTCCAGTCCGACATGTTTTGCCCGGGACCTCGTGATCTTCACGTCCTAGAAGTCTTCAGTCTTTCTAAGACCTTGGTCCGGGCAGCAGAAACACGTGGGCTCAGTGCAGAGAGTTTCGACTACATGAACCCAGGGCAAGGGGACATTTTGACAGAGAGTGGCTTTCATCAGGCAGTTCGGCTGGTTATGCGTTTGAAGGAAGCTGGGCTGATGTGTATTGCACCCGATTGCTCCAGCTTTTCTTGGGCATGCTCAAGTAANGACATTTTGACAGAGAGTGGCTTTCATCAGGCAGTTCGGCTGGTTATGCGTTTGAAGGAAGCTGGGCTGATGTGTATTGCACCCGATTGCTCCAGCTTTTCTTGGGCATGCTCAAGTAAAAGTAAGACCAAGCGCACCAAGAAGAACTTTGCAGGAGATACAAACAATCCCACTGTCAGGAATGGGAATTTCATGGCTGAGGTGGCGTTCTTCCTGTTTGTCTTGGCAGCAGGGCGAGGTGTATATGTTCGCCTGGAGAACCCAGTGGGATCGACACTGTTTTCATTCCTGAAGCCACACATCTCAGCACTGGATGCAGTCCTCAGTCCTCAGTTTTTCTTGGTTGACCGCTGTGCCTTTGTGACCGAGNCTGGATGCAGTCCTCAGTCCTCAGTTTTTCTTGGTTGACCGCTGTGCCTTTGTGACCGAGAGACCTACCTATGGCAAAAGGTACAAGTTTCTGTGCTTGCACCCCAGTCATGCAGTCCTCAGTCCTTGCTGGTTCAAAAAGGCTGTGCACAGTCCTTGCACCTGTACACAGGATCATCTGCCTTTGATGGATGCGCAAAAGGACAAGAATGGCCTGAAGGCAAGTGGCCTTTATCCTGCAGCACTGGGTGAATCAATTGTGCTGGCTTGGTTGGTTCGTTTTGCTCCGGATGCAAAGCCCAGTCTGCTGGAGAGAAAGCATCCTTTGCCAAGCAGTCAATCAGATGGCAGTGCCGCAGTCCCGAAGCCTGGTTCTGATAATCCAAGTGAGGACCGGCCAGTTTTCACACATGAGGAGCTTATTGCTCTCTTCAATGAACTTGACCCTCCAGATGATGATCCCTGGGGAGAGCCTGATGCTGGTCCTTCGAAGAAGCCGGCAGCCCGGACTGCGATGAAAGCCCAGCCCAAAGCCAAAGCAAAGGCCAAGAAGTGTGCCATGAAAGCTTCGAAGAAGCCTAGTGCTAGATCCTCCGTTGTAACACAGTCTTTGCCGAGTGGACCCGAAGAGGATGATCCATGGGCAGGTTCCTGATTTAGTGCGCGGCATCGTGGGGAAAATGACTGGGCCCTGGAGTGGGCAGTGCACCGTTCACTGTTGCCTGTGTCTGTGTGTTGTGCATGCATGCAAAGTGCCTTGAACTTATTTGCCTCATTGATATGCTGNGCAGTGCACCGTTCACTGTTGCCTGTGTCTGTGTGTTGTGCATGCATGCAAAGTGCCTTGAACTTATTTGCCTCATTGATATGCTGACTGCTTTCTGGCTGAGATTCAAAGAAGGTGGGGGTTATTTACAGTTTTCTGCTGTGCTGTCTCACCACAATGTTCGGTGGGTTCATGGCCACTTCTATGTCACTGAGCCATGAGAGCAATGAAGCTCATGAGGTTGAGTGGCCCGAGGATGGAGAGGGAGACATTCAATTGCTGGATGAGAATGTGTTCACAGGGTGGCTGATCCGCAGTCAGGTGAGAAGGTGTCTCCTGTGAAGCCCCGGGTGCTTTTCGGCACACTCACAAGTAAAGAGAAGTTAGCCGCAGACAAAGCAGGTCTTGCAATCAGNATCCGCAGTCAGGTGAGAAGGTGTCTCCTGTGAAGCCCCGGGTGCTTTTCGGCACACTCACAAGTAAAGAGAAGTTAGCCGCAGACAAAGCAGGTCTTGCAATCAGCAGTCCGGGCAGTCCTGCAGTCACCAGTCCCGGTGTGAAGAACCATGATGCAGGCAAAGCAGTTCCAGCCAGTGCAGTTCCCAGTTCCAGTCTCTCCCCACTCCCACAAGTCCAATTGGTGAAGACCAAAGCACAGAAGAAAGCAGCCAAAGCCAAGGTTAGCCCTCCCACCCAGGCCCCAGATTCCACAGTCCAGCAGCCACTTCCCAAGAAAAAAGGCTGGCCCAAAGGTAAGGCAAAGGCAAAGGCTCTTATGAAAAGGCCAGCTGCTCTTAAAAGGCCTGCTGCTGTGGCTTCCAAAGCGAGCAAGGACGGCACTTTATTGCAATTGTAAGCTCCCCAGCCCAGAAGTGTTGTTGATTCCAGATTCACTGAATGCAGGACATTGGGCATCCCATGCAGGCCGAGATGATCGATGCAGCTGAGCTTGGCAGTCCTGCAGTCCCCAGTCCCGATGTGGGGACTAGCAAGAAGGAGCCTGTGGAGGACC